>CM031243.1:506191020-506430342 GCA_018340775.1 Taxus wallichiana var. yunnanensis | reverse complement strand
CATCCTTGCTATAGCCATGCATTGCATATCCTGCAATGATTGCATTCCATGAGACTATGCCTGGATGATGCATTTTGTCAAACAATCCACGTGCCTTCTGTATACTACCACATTTTGCATACATGTCTATCAGGGCAGTCACAACCACATCAGATAAAAATCCATTTTCAATTATGTGTTGATGGATCTCTATGCCCTGATTAAAAGCTCCAAGTTTGGCACAAGCTGGTAGGATGCTGGCAAAGGTTAACGAGTCTGGCTTTACACCTGCCAATTGCATTTGGTTGAAAAATTCCAAGGATTTGTCAACAAACCCATTTTGTGCATATCCAGAAATTATTGCAGTCCATGAGACCACATCCTTGATAGGCATTTCTTCAAAAATCTTTAGAGCCTCATCCAGAAAACCATTTTGTGCATAACCTGTAATCATCGCATTCCATGATACCAAATCTCGCTGAGACATTTTGTCAAACAACTCACGGGCCATTTGTAAACTTCCACATTTTGCATACATGTCTATCAGGGCATTTGCAATTAAATCTGACAAAAATCCACTTTTGAGAATTTTCTGATGGATTTCTGTACCCTGCTTTACAGTTCCCAGTTTCGCACATGCTGGGAGAATGCTGACAAAGGTTGCTAAGTTTGGCTTTATAGCTACAAATTGCATTTGCTTAAAAGCTTCAAGGCTTCGTCCACAAGCCCGTTTTGTGCATATCCTACAATCATGGCATTCCATGAAACTGCATTTTGTTCAGGCATTTTATCAAACAACTCACGAGCCTTTTGTATGCTTCCACATTTGGCATACATGTATATCAGGGCATTGACAACTACTACATCTGAAAAAATCCGCATTCAATTATTTTTTGATGAATCTCTCTACCCTGTTCCAAAGATCCCATTTTGGCACATGCTGGAAGGATGCTGGCAAAGGTTGCCGAGTTTGGTTTAACACCTGCCAATTGCATTTGCTTAAAAACTCCAAGGCTTTATCAACAAGCTTATTTTGCACACATCCAGCAATGATAGCAGTCCAAGAGATCGCATCCCTTTGGGGTATATCTTTGAAAAGCTTTAAAGCCTCGTCAAGAACACCACTTTGTGCATATTCTGTAATCATAGCATTCCATAAAACCACATCTACATTATCCATTTTGTCAAACAGTTCACGTGCCTTGTGTATGCTTCCACATTTTGCATACATATCTATCAGGATACTCATCACAATCACGTTAGATTGATATCCACATCTAATGATTTTTGCATGGATTTGCAAACCATGTTTTAGAGATGCCACCTTGGCACATACAGGGAGGATAGTGGAGAAGGTGAACTGATCGGGTTGGATAGCTGTTCGTCGCATTTGGTGAAACAGTGTCAACGCTTGTTGAGGATACCCGTGCCTTCTGTAAGCTGCAATCATCATATTCCATGAGAAGATATCTCGTTTAGTTATCTGATTGAAAACATTGCGAGCATTCACCAAACTTCCGCACTTGTCATACATGTTGATAAGTTTATTTTGTAACACTGTGTCCGTCGCAAAGGTAAATGCCCTGTCATTGATGTGAGAGTGGATTTGTTTTCCCTCTGAAAGGGCTTTCTGGACAATGCAAGCCTGTAGTAGATGAAGATACGACTGTACAGAAGGATTGTGTGCTGTAAAAAGAATGTGTAACGCCTCCTTCAAATGATCCTGTGTAGAGAGGACTCTGAGATTTTGATTGAGATGGGTAACGGTTGACATTGTAAGATATAAAATCAAAATCGGCATAGCAAATACATTATTGAATCGGTTGATGCAAGAAAAACTTGTCTGTTGCCCGGAAACATATTTTGTTATCATTCCAGAACCATTCAGAGCGTAATATATAAATATCCTACAATGATTACATTACCCCTCGTCACTTCTAATAACATTGAGCAATATATATACCCTTCAAATCCATAATATTAAGCAAATTACTTTAATCATCTAGAGATAAAACTTTGCAAGATAGAATAAGTTAGTTTAGAAAGCAATTTTCATTTTAGGAAGGTGATAATTCAATCACTCAATATTGCTTATAAAGATATAGAATCGTCTGTTTCTTTTTTAGAAGAAAAGTTTGCATATGCAATTGTTTTCATTTTAGGAAGGTAATAACTAAATCTCTCAACATTGCTTATCAAGATATAGAGTCCCATGTTTCTTTTTACAAGAAAAGTTAGCAGATGCAATTGCATCATAGACAATTAATTCTACTGATAAGAATGTATATTTTGCTTTGCAGTGAGAAATCATAGCAATTAACATTATGAAGATATTCATTTTAGAAAGGTGATAACTAAATACTAGGGATTGCTTTTCAAGATATAGAGTTCTATGTTTCTCTTTAAAAGAATAGTTAGCAGATGCAGCTGCATTATATGGATAATTAATTCTGATGTTAAGAATGTATATTTTAGTTTTAGGTGACAAATCTTTGTTACAACGATTAACATTGTGAAGATTTTCTGAAGTTTTGAGATTGAAGCCAATACTATGCTTATTTGTATGTTTATGGTCATATCCAGCCATTTTACTAACAGTAAAAATATTCAAATGTCTTTAAAATCAAAAATATTATCCTCTATTTTGAAATAATGTCATAAACCATTACAAAAATAAAGAAGTTATAATTGTGATTGAGGCTTGTAACAGAACTCCAGCGTGTCCTGAAATTTACTCTTAACTAGGATTTGCTAGGTGATGCTGGCGAGTTCTTGCAGTGATCTTTATTCTCATAAGTTATTCGAATTTCAAACATGTAGTGCCCACAAATTCTTTCTTTTTGCTATTCAATTGACCATAATTACATGCTGTACATAAAATTTGCTTCTCTTATCTGGTTGGCCCTGCTGCTTACTGCATTGTATAATTTTTTGAACTTTGATATGTACTTGTTTCCCACTCAAACAAATAAGCATTTTCCTAGTCCAATTCAGCTTGGTTATGGCCAAGATGGCTATCAATCCTATTTCTTTTCTCTAATATAATTTCATAAACTCAACATGCATGTTTTACTAATACCAAATATATACACAATTACAATATGATAAAAAAAATTAAGATTACTTCTACAAATAAAAGTTGTAATAATTTATTTGAAAATAAAAGCAGAAAAGCACCTAAGGAATACACAAAACTTATTGAGAATATTATTTAAATAAAAATCAGGTCATTCAAGGCATGTTGGATTTCGTCAAGCAGGCACAGGCCATTGAAAATCCATCTTGGGAAGCTGTGGGCGCACTTGGAGAGTGGGCTGATGTATGAAGATTAGATGTAATAAAAGGTTGCAGTGTTCAACTGAAACTTGTTTGTAGCAGGATAATTGGATGAATTGAAGGTTGCAATGTTCAACAGAAACCTGTTTCTAGCAGGATTTCTAGTTGTTCACCCAAAATGGTGGGCCTATTGTTGGATTCTGGTTGTAATGCATACTTCTCACAAATACTAAAAAGAAAAACAAATTGCAAATGCCAAAAATATAAGGAAGTAATAACCATGTAAAGCCTCATTAGAAATCTCTAGCCATTATCTGCAATGTTTTAATCATTTTTCATTTACATATATTTTTAAAATATAAATTTATGTAAGGTCAAGTACCTTGGTGGCAAATTGGATTTACATAAATTACAAAAGGGATCTTTGAAAGCCCCAAAGATGTCCGTATTTTTCACTCTTCTCCACTGAAATTTTCCAATTATCATAATTGAGAAATATTCTATTAACCTGACCAGGAGATGTTCGGATTCGACACAAAATGCCCTTGGCATTCCATGATCATGAATGACGCAAAACTGGACAGATGTAAACTTGTGCATACAAGTTGGGCCCAAATGACAGATCTGACATAGGGACAAGATAATAAATTAATCCAGGCATAGAGATCATGCAAAATGACGAGGGTAGGAGTAAACAACAATCAGGAGATGCTCTCCTCATTTATCCAAGCATTGGCTTGATTGTAATCCTTTGTCTCATATTTCCTGTTGCATGAGTAGCTTTCCATTTCCTTCAACCGTTCCTCCTTTTGCAATTCTTTTTCTTTTGCCTCCTCAAGCTTTTCAGGCCAGAGCCATACAGACTGCATGAAAAACAGTTCGATCTCATCACTCCACATTGTTGTAGAACATGGCTTTAACAGCTTCCCTATCCATATATCTAGGCATTGATGTATCGTTTAGTTCTCCAAACAGTCAGAAACAACATTTTTTAAGAAACGGAAAATAGCAGCTGATTCCTTCTTACCACTGCGAGTATGACACCCTGCACCTTGTTAAACTGCAAACCTGTGTTTATTGCATGCTTTACTTGGCATCACCAATAATATCTACAAGAATACTCCCATGTTTAAAATGATGGCAACAATTTGCATTTCTTGCAACAATCTTGGAGATAAACTTGGTTGCAGTGTGCACGTCGCCACATGCTCAAAGGTTTTTGACAACTCTAAGAGTTGTTCCACAAGTAACAATTACATCATCAAAAGGACTGACAGTAATCAAAAAAATTTAATGTGCTACCAAAAGTACTAAGCTCAATACGAGGAGGAAGAGACGAGGAGGAAGACTAGTCCACGCAAAGAGGAGCCATCAACTTCCTTTCCGGATGATCTCCTCAGGACCTAGCCCTTTAATCACATAACTTCATTTGAATCTAGTCTTTACTACCTTGAATGTGTTCTCATCTACTGGCTGATCCCGATTACACAATAGTGCTTCACCCTTCCCTTCATCAACCCCTGTTGAATCCTATATGTTGTCAACAGAAACTCTGTTCTGTCCTTCAAACAACAAAGAGCTAGATGCACCGGATGGTTTGAACATTGCAAGACTAGAAAACGAGAAAAAGAATTCTCAACCTCTCCAATTTTGAATGGCTAATCTGATTTACCTATCATAAATGAAACATCCTTCCTTCCGTGCCCATGTGTGGCACTAGAGACAGTGGCAGCTGGAGGTTCATTTTTCATTACTTCCAGAATCCTTAGACTTGGGTACGACCTTCTTATTACCAACAGTACAAGAGATTGATACAAACTCACCTTATCTATCATTATATTGTTTGATAGTCATTCTATTGCTCCACCTGTTCAGTCTCTCTGGCATGCTGATGGGGAATCTGCCTAGGTTTTCCTCTGCCCAAAACTCTGTCTAGGACATCATCTGTTGACTTAGTATTGTTCCAGACTCACCTTGACAATCATTAGATTGTTTGATAATCATAATCTCTTGCTCCACATGTTCAATCACTCTGGCATGCTGATGAAGGATCTCCTAGGTTTTCTTCTTACCAAAACTTTGTCTAGGACATCATCTGTTGTCACAGTGTTGTTCCAGATTCACCTTGGTAGTCATTAGATTGTCTAATAATCATACTCTCTTGCTCCACATGTTCAACCACTCTGGCAAGCTGAATCTCCGTACCTTTACTAGCCTTGAACAGGGGGTGGATTTCCTTGATCTTCCTTTTCCTCTTCAGAAATTTCTGACGAACTTATAGTATTTCTTATCGTTGCTGTCTAACTACTCAGAACTTCCAGAACTATTTTCCTTGTTTACCATCAAATCAACCTGTAGAGCTCCATTGTCGGGCCATAACAGACCAAGCTGTTCATTTTCTCCTGTGATTCTTTTAGAACTCTGTTGCAAAGTCTCTTCTCCTGACACTTGTTTCTTGATTTCTAATTTCCCGATCTTGTCCAAGAATCGTATTGGGAGGAGGAAGTGGGAGCATTCTTCCAAGTCTGTTAAAGCTCCCCACTGCCTTCATCTCCCAAGATGTTCTCTCCAACATTGTATAGATTTCCTGTGCTTGTGTGTGTTATCTGCTTTCCACACAAAAACAGTATACCAATTTTGGATTTCAATCCAACTACATCCAGGTATCTTTTGTATTCCTTCATCATTCATCAACTTCCTTGTCTTTTGAGCATCATCCCACATACCTGCTTCTGCATAAATGTTTGACATAAGCACATAAGGTGCAGCATTTTTAGGATCTAACTCAAGGAGGAGTCTTGACACAAATTTTCCTATTCCTATATCCTTATATGATCTACAGCCTCCAAGCAAACACATCCAAACAACCACATCTGGTTTTATTGGTATTTTGAAGATAAAATTGAGAGATTCCTCAAGATAGCCAGCACGGGCAAGAAGGTCAACCGTGCATACATAATGATACATTCTATGCACAATGCAATAAGAGTCAGTCATGTGACTGAAATATTTACAGCCATCATCCACTAGACCTGCATGGCTGCATGCAAACAAAACAAAAACAAAGCTTAAATGGTTGGGATTGGTTCCCGTGTGCTTCATTAGTTCAAACAGTTCGATGGCATCCTTGCTATAGCCATGCATTGCATATCCTGCAATAATTGCATTCCATGAGAATACACCTGGATGGCATAGTTTGTCAAACAATCTACGTGCCTTCTCGATGCTACCACATTTTGCATACATTTTTACAAGGGCAGTTCCAAATCCGTCTGCAGAAAATCCACTTTCAATTATTTTCTGATGAATCTCTATGCCCTGTTCCAAAGCTCCAAGTTTTGAACAAGCTGGGAGGATTCTGGCAAAGGTTGATGAGTCTGGCTTTACACCTTCCAATTGCATTTCCTTAAAAGTCTCCAAAGCTTTATCATCAAACCCATTTTGTGAACATCCAGCTATGATTGCAGTCCATGAGACCACATCCCGTTCAGGCATTTCTTCGAAAAGCCTTAATGCCTCGTCAAGAACACCATTTTGTGCATACCCTGTAATCATCACAGTCCATAAGGCCAAATCAGGATGACGCATTTTGTCAAATAAATAGCGTGCCTTCTGTATGCTTCCACATTTTGCATACACATCTATTAGGGCAGTCACAATTACAACATCTGACAAAATCCAATTTCAATTATTTTTGATGGATCTCCAGAGCCTGTTCCAAAGCTCCAATTTTAGCAAAAGATGGGAGGATGCTTGCAATGGTTGCTGAATTTATCTCTATACCGTCCAGTTGCATTTGCTTAATAATATCCAAGATGTTATCAACAAGCCCATTTTGTGCATATCCTGTAATCATTGCATTCCATGAAGCCACATCTCGTTGAGGCATTTCTCTAAAAGCCGTGAAGCTTCATCAAGAGCATTGTTTTGTAAATGTCCAGTAATCATCGCATTCCATGAGGTCACATTTGGATGATGCATTTGCCCAAACAATTCACTTGCCTTTTGTATGCTTCCACATTTTGCATACATGTCTATCAGGGCAGTCACAACTATAACATCTGGCAAAAAACCACTTTCAATTATATTGTGATGGATTTCCATACCCTTTTCAAGAGATCCCATATTTGTGCATGCCGGGAGTATGCTGGCAAAGGTTGCTGATATTGGCTTTACACCTTCCAATTGCATTTGCTTAAAAATTTAGAGCTTCTACATCAAACCCATTTTGTGCATATCCAGAAATGACTGATGTCCATGAGACTACATCTGTATTATGCATTTTGCCAAATAATTCATGTGCCTTCTGTAAGTTTCCACATTTTGAGTACATGTCTATCAGGGCATTTGCAACTATATCTGACAGAAATCCAAATTCAATTGCTTTTTGATGGATCTCCATACCCTGCTCTATATCCCCTATTTTGGCACAAGCCGGGAGTATGCTAGCAAAGGTAACTGAGTTTGACTTTACACCGGCCAATTGCATTTGCTTAAAAAACTCCAAGGCTTTATCGACAAACCCATATTGTGAATATCCAACAATTATTGCAGTCCATGAGACTACATCTCGTTGAGGCATTTTGTCAAACAAAGCGCGTGCCTTTGGCATGCTTCCACATTTTGCATACATGTCTATCAGGCAGTGGCAACTACATCAGTTAAAAATCCACTCTCCATTATTTTCTGATGAATCTCCATACCCATTTCCAAAGCTCCCATTTTGGCACACGATGGTAGGATACTTGCAAAGGTTGGTGAGTTTGGTTTTACACCCACCAATTGCATTTGCTTAAAAATATCCAAGCCTTCTTCAACAAGGCTACTTTGTGTATATCCAGCGATTATTGTAGTCCATGAGAACACATCTCGTTGAGGCATTGTGTCAAACAGTTCGCGCGCATTCTGCATTCTTCCACATTTTACATACATATCTATCATGGTGTTCGTCACAATAACATTAAATTGATATCCACATCTAACTATCTTTCCATGGATCTGCGAACCATGTTTAAGAGATGTGACGTTGCCACATGCAGGAGAATACTAGAGAAGGTAAACTGATCAGGTTGTACAGCCGTTCGTTGCATTTGGTGAAATAGTTCCAATGCCTGTGAAGAAAACCCATGCCTTCTGTAAGCTGCAATTATCACATTCCATGAGAAGACATCTGGCTCTGCCATGTGACTGAAAACTTTTGAGCATCCGCAAAACTTCCGCACTTGTCATACATGTTGATAAGTGTATTCTGCAAAAATGTGTTTGTTGCAAATACAAGTCCTCTGTCATTGAGGTGAGAATGGATTTGCTTGCCCTCTGAAAGGGCTTTCTTATCAATGCAGGCCTGCAATAGATGAAGATATGTAGAGGAGTCAACAGGAGAGTTGTGTGAAGTAAGAAGAAAATGTAGGGCTTCCTTCAACTGACCTTCTGAACAGAGTGCTCTGAGTTTGAGATTGAGATTGGCAATGGATGACATTGAAGAGTGGGGAATGTTGGTGGTTATTCATTCTGTCACAAACTGTTCTTCTGGTTCTGATTTCTTCTATATTCATTTCTTTGTTTATACACTACCATCATAATAGGAACATGGTGTAGACATGGACGATTCTTTACACTTCAAAAATTGATGCATAAAGAACCCAACAGCACAGACTCTCATAGTAGCCATTATTGTCGAGGAGACTCTACCACATTGTTGTTTTTTAAATTGAAAATGCTGCTAATATTATTTTAACTAGAAATTGCACATGAGTTGCAAAGAGAGAAGATAACAATGTCAAGTTTGTTTGAGTTATAATTTGCACTCTAGTATAGAAGACAAATAACATATTTTAACGTCCACGAGGCTACCAAAGACAATCTATGGGACAAGAGTATACGATATATACTATTTTAAATTGTTTTAAGTGTCTCTCATGGAGAGTGTAGTCACATAATCATGCATTTTAGGCATTATTTAGCCGGTCTCATACTACTATTTAGAAGGTTCTCAAGTGAAGTGAGTACTACTAATCAATCTCACCTTTTGACCATCTTATTTTTACCTTTTATTTTGTCATTCTCACCTATGTTCCTATGCATGCCCAACTATTTCATCATTGTCTTGTCATTTTAGCTTAAATCGGGCACCCAGACCTATCTTGGGGCGCCCTGGTCCAACCACGGGGCTCCTTGATCCATTTTCTACTTTCTGCTCTCTTTTTGGGCCTCTTCTAGCCATTTTTCATCTTTATCTTTTTCCTAGTCGGCCATGTCGAGATTAATTACGAAATTAGAGCAAGAGAACCCTATAAATATAAAGTTATGAGACCATAATGAGGGTCTTAGCATCACTTACTATTGTCACTCCATCTAGAGTTGCATCCATTGCATCCACATAGTTCCATGCATCAAGGCTAGGAGATCTGCATTGACACACACGGCATAGGGGGGGATTGTATTTTATTCCATGCACACATGTTGTTACATTTTCTATAGTTATTATTTTGTTACTTCACAAAGTGCTACTGACACAAGAGCACCTAGGGCACAACATGCACACACACACTAGAACTACATTTGGGTTCGAAATGTAGTGCAAGGCTTATATTAGTAAGTCCACTTGTTGGTAGCTGAGGTTAGTCTCGATCCATTCATTTTGCATCTTTTCTTTTTAGGGTTTTGATACTTCTTTGTCTTTTGCAGGTCATTCCTTCATCTTGCATTATTTTATGCATACCGTGCGTATTCGGCAGATCTAGTGTGACAGACAGAGAATATTTTAGAGTATTTTGTGACACTACAAAAATCAGATTATGAGTCTTTACAGAGACTAAGGTGCCTATTCTGCAAACCAAGGCACCCTAAGACCTTTCCTAAACACTATAGTCTCCTTATATCTTCCAAATTTGGCCTTTACGCGACCTCTGAGTGATCGTTCCTGCTCCTGGAATCTACAATGACCGGAGTGCAACAACCTGCGATAGTCTCCAGCAATCAGTTAAGTCATATCCTTTACATATTTGCATATATTAGGGTTTTATTTCATTTGTATAATTATTTAAAATCATTTCATATTGTCTTAGCATAGTTTATAGTGTTTTAGTCCTCATATATTAGATTAACTATTATTATCCTTTTCCATAGAGTAGTTTAATTTTAGTTAATCATTTTGGTGAACCCTCATTTCTTCATAACACCTTCTAGGGTTTTGCATTTGCATTTATCCATCATGAGTATCTCCATCAACGATTATCTTCTTACTCATCCTGATTTACTTCATCATGTTTAACACCTTTTTGCTACTACAAATGTTTTGTTGACATGCATCCGGATTCCATGTATAACACATTTGTCAATGCCTTTTCACAACATATAGCATTCAAGGCCAATCCTCCTACTGACATTCATCCCTTTGACAATGACCCACCCCTCCATATTATGTGTCACATTTACAATGTTGGTGTCAAACACACTCTAATTGATAATGGTTATGAGCTTAATATGTGCCCCATGTCATTCCTTCAGGCTTTAGGTCTATGCTGCTCATGAAATTAGTCCTTCTATTTCACTAAGATGCTTACGATGGTACCATTCGTCCATGTCTTGGTCATGTTACCTTGCCCATTACTATTGGTCCTCTCACTCTCCTTGTCCCTTTCCTCGTTGGCCGAGCAGTTGAGGGATGCGACATGATTCTTGGCCTTAATTAGATTCGTTAATCCCAATCTATTATTTCCATGGACCACTTGCACCTTGAATTTGTTTACAACAATCAAGTATTTTTAATGACGTCCCTCCTTCACCTCCATTATCGTCACCCTCTAATACAATCATTCTACATCCTCTACTCTTTCCCGCACATCCCCTATGATGTTGCCCAAAATACACTCTACTTCTAATTCACCTACTCGATTGTCCTTACGCAATCGTTGCTTCACTCCATTAGTCCTACAAACAAACATAGGCCTATTCCTAGGATAATCCCCACGTCCCAACATCGATCACCTCCTTGCTTTATTCCACGCAGATCGTCATCCCTTGGCACACTACATTACCTCGATCTCCATCACTAACATACTTTACTACGCCACAATATTCATCTTCTATCCATCCATTGCATGCATATCAACTTCATTCCCTGCGTTAACCGTTTGTCTAATATACCACCATTACTCGAGCATGGTCCTACACTTTCATCATCACAGACATCAATTGAGGGACCTACATCCTTCACCCTCATTGGTTAGTTCATTTATACTCACTGGGGGCATGACATCTCATCCCCCCCATTCTAACATCAACACATCATCATCTATTGCTCTTCCTTCCTATAAACATACCATATCACACATCATAGCACCCTCATTACCCGATGACACACTCTTGTGCTTCGGTTCACACTTGACTATTGAGGGATTACCATTACATTGAACCCCACACACCACACCATAGGCACTATATATTATATTTCACCATACATTACACATCATACACCATTCATTCTACATTTATTATACATTATACTAGTCCTCACCTATGCATTACATTCATTCAAATATCTACACACTTCGTCACATTATACATTGTGCATTTTCATATCATACATTTTCTATATTATACTAGTCATCATTACCTATGAGTCTAGTTTTACATTTCATCCCTACATTTTACATTTTACTAGTCCTTACCCTACACACCACATATATTATTAGGTTATCCATGCATAACCTCTACATCATCCTACTATGCATTTCCACATACATTCTACATATTACACTAGATTACATTACATATGGGTCTAGCTTTACATTTTATCCCTACATATTCTATTTCTATCTACACCTATCATCACATCTTCCATATTACATATTCTATACACCATACACATCCTACATTGCATTATTTACACCGTGTATTTATACATTCTACTTATCCTATAGTCATTTTATCATTACTACATACACTACATTGTTCTACGCACTGCACTCACCACCCTATGATGCACTTTAGTTCCTCGGTCCATACTCGACTGCCGAGGGTTTACCAATCAAATGGACCTTACACTCACCATGCGACATTTCCACGTTAGTGACATACACTTTAGGCTAAATCATCACCTATTACTATTCATCACATAGTGACATACGTTGTAGGCTAAATCATCACCTATTTCTATTCATCTTATAGTGATATACGCTTAGGGCTAAATTATCACTCATCCATTTAACAAGTCATGATATACTCTTCAGCTATAGAGTTCATGCACATCTCTCCATAGGTCACATCTCATCACCATTACATATACACACTCATCACAGATGCCCGACACAACAAACACTACTCGATGTTTCCCGATGATGACTCTCGTTTATGGTTCATTTTGATTGCTGAGGGGTAAAACAAAATGAACCTCATTGCATAAAATTTCCTACACTCGGGGCATGTTGCTCCTACCATTCCATCTTGCATTCCATTCCATCCATCTACAACATACTGCATTGTCTTGGGGCATTTAATTTTTCTTACTAGTGTTTTTCATGATAAATTTATTACACATGTTGGGCTGATTTCTTATATGTCATTATCTCTATCATACACACATTCAAGTTTACTGACTTTATTTAGTGTGATCACAAACACAAGAATTTTACATGTGGCATGGATGCTCACCTTCTACCCTTCCTATATTGGTCATTGGGGCATCCACATTCATCTTCTCTAGGTGTTATTGTTTCATTTTGTACTTAGCATCTTATATTACTTTCTCATACATGCTTTTGACATATTGGTTATTGCTCTAACATGCTAACAGGTGTTCCATGTGTAACACTTGTTTTGTAGGATTATACATCTCCATGAATCCTTGTTTGTTTGTTTTTACTTGTCTTGCCATTATTTTCCATTGTATGCGGGATTTTCCCTTTGCTTGTGTGCACACTTGTTTGTTTTTTGCGGCCATGACGGCCTTGCATGTCTTACGACATTATGAGTGATGTCCCATGTTTGTAACCCACTTTGTGTGGTCTACATATTTTCTTGCATGTTTACACTATTTTGTTTGGTAGTTACTACATTGTCTATGTATTTTACACTTGTCTTATTGCATGCATGTGTTTTCATACTAACACTTGTTTTGGCTAGCCATCCCCTTTTGTGTGTGCCTTGGTTTCTACAAACACTTTTTGCTTTCCCCTGTAGGGCAAAATTTCTGACATAGGTCGAGAGTGTAGTAGGTTTTCTTTTGGGGTTGTATTCTCCTTTCAATGATGTCGCATGTGCCCCCAAAGAGGGGGGCATCATTAAGGGTTTTACATACTAACATAACGTATTTACACTAGTTCAGTACAATACAATTTCTACCCTTGGCATTGTGGGTTTACATATAGCGAGTGAGTTTAGACTAGTCTATGAACTCTATACACAATGGCCTTTACAGGACATGGTGTCCTTTGGCATTTTTGGGAAGTATTTATAGGCTTGGGGGTTATAGTGGGTGTGCCTCTCTACACTACTTCAGCCAGTTGGCATCGGATCGCCCAAAAACTAGGATGCTACAAAGATATCTTCACACATTTCAACATAAGTGGTTAGAGTTGGAGGACATAGAGCATTTCCTCCCTATATTTCTTCAGCCAGGGTGGTGTGAGATCACCCAAAAAACTCGCAGCAGTACATGATATCCTTCTACACCCTTTCTCTCGACATGGATCAGGTGCACATGTTCCATTTACACTTTCCTTTTCATGTATTTTACATTTACGTATTTTACACATTTTTATACACATGCATATTTTACACAACATTTTTACATACATATATTTGACTACTTGATTGTTTTCTCCTTGCAAGTCCGACCGTATGAGAAACAAACAGTCAAATTGGGGGCAACAATAACAAACATGAAAACACAACAACAAAACATTGATGACACTTTCCTTTACTAACCATATAGGTACATTGTACACATATTAGAGCCTACACACATGTTTCACCCTAGGTCCACTCTCATCAATTTTTATATGCACATTTTTCATCTTTAGAATCCATGCTCCTCCATTTTTATTTTTTTCATTCCATGTTTGAGTCTAGTCCATCGACACATCTCTACTACACTCTACATGGATATCAGGTACGCATCTCTATCTACTTTATGTTACCTTGAGCGTTTCGCTCACCAACATAAAGTGGGGGAAAAATGTAGTCACAAAATCATGCACTTTAGGAATTATTTAGCCTAGTCTCATACTATTATTTAGAAGGTTCTTAAGTGAAGAGAGTACTAATTAATCCCATATTTTGACCATCTTATTTTTACCTTTTATTTTGTCATTCCCAAGTATTTTCCTATGCATTCCCAACTATTTCATCATTTTCTCATCATTTTAGCCTAAACCGGGGCACCCAAGCCTTGGGGCACTCTGGGCGCCCTGGTCCCATCTAGGGCACCATGATCCATTTTATACTTTCGCCTCTTTTTGGGCCTCATTTAGCCATTTTTCATCCTTATCTTTTCCTAGTCCACCATGTCAGGATTAATTACAAAATTAAAGCAAGATAACCCTATAAATATAAAGTTATGAGACCATAATGAGGGTATTAGCGTCACTTACTACTATCAATCCATCTATAGTTGCATCCATTACATCACTTGCATCCACATAGTTCCATGCATCAAGGCTAGGAGAGATACATCAACACACACACACACACACACACACACACAACATAGGTGTTAGGTTGTGGAGCTGAATTACTTCACAAAGGCATGCATTTGAGGTTTTCTTGGTTTATATAGTAATCGGTGTCGGTTGGCTAATCGATGTTGATCACTGGGAGGAATCGACAGGGAACTAACACTAGTCGGGGTAACCGACACTGCATTCGTGAGTAACTATTTGTGCTTGAAAGTTTATATTTAACTCATGAGAATTAGATCTAACTTTGTTATAAATTTGATCTAAAGGTTGTAAATGCATATCTAAGTTTCCCTAAGTTTTTATATGCCTATATAAGCATGAAATCTAGGGTTAGAAGGATAATTAAGAGAAGGATTGAATTAGATCCTTGATTCTCCTAGATTGAGAGGATGAAGAAGAAGAGAAAGAAAGAACATGTTACATGAAGACAAAGCTTCATGGAGAGAAGATGGACAAAAGGAAATAACATGTACAACTATGGCAGGTACATCTGAATGGTGAGAAGAGGGTAACATCTTCTATTGTATTTCCTTTGTATAGTTATTATCTCATTGTAATGGCTTGCATAGTATGCAAAGCACATAAAGTTTCTTCTTGTAGATCCACATGTTAGTGAGATCTTGTATTGTAGATCCATGAGATCATGATGTATTTTGATCCATGTAGATCTAGTCTTATATTGTTAGATCTATAGTTGTTGTGAGATCTTGTATTCATAGATCCATGAGATCATATTGTATTGTTGATCCATGTAGATATAGATATTGTAGAGGAGGTTTTCTTCATGTTTGTGTGGGTTGATGCAATGATGGAGAGACAAACTTACTTCTTAGTGCACAGTTATGGTTACACATTGGTAGACCCATGTGAGAGGTCTTGTTTGCATATTCACATGAGAGCTTAGTTGCATTGGGAGATGTAGTAGATCATGGTATGTGAGATCTGGTGGTGGTTTGGAGGCATGGTTGTAGTGCACTCATGGAGATCCATTTAGAGATATGGAGGAGGAGATACTCTTGGAGAGATGCATTGTACTCTTGTGGGAAGAGTTGGTTTGTACTCTTGTTTATTATATATATGAGATCTCTATCTTTGGTGGATGTAGCCCACATTGGGTGAACCATGGTACATGATGTGTTATGTTTGTGTACTTTGTTTTGATTTGGATTATTTTAGTTTATACTTCCACTGCTATAGATTTTGGGGAATTGTTTAGATCCTATGTGCATGATTTTGTTTGTTATTGAATCATAGCACTATTCCATAGCATGATCCTAAATTCCTCAAAAATAGGGGAAGGATTCTATTCTATTCCATGCATGTAATACTATTAGATTTTCTATAGTTATTATGTTTTTCTACTTCAAAAAGTATGACTGGCACAAGAGCACCTAGGGAACGACATGCACACACACACCAAAACTACATTTGGGTCTAAAATGTAGTGCAATGCTCATATTAGTAAGCCCACTATTGTGGCAACTGAGGTCAATCTGACCCATTCATTTTACATCTTTTATTTTTAGGGTTTTGATACTTCTTTGTCTTTTATAGTTCATTCCTTCATCTTGCATTATTTTATGCATCGACGCAGATTCGACGAGATCTAAAGGCGATAGAAAAATATCTCAGGTATTGGTACTTTGTGACACTACCAAAATCATATTCTAAGCTTTTACAGAGATCAAGGCGTATATTCTACGGCACCCTAGGGCACCTGGGTGCCCACAAGTACTCTCGGGCGTTGCAGTCTCCTTATATCTTCCAGATCTGGCCTTTACGGGACCTTCGAGTGATCATTCTTACTCCTGGAATCTATCATACTTGATCCGACTTGCGACAATCTCCAACCAAGTAGATAAGTCATGTCCTTTTACATCTTTTCATATTTAGGGTTTTATTTCATTTGGTATAATTATTTAAAATCATTCCATATTGTCTTAACATAGTTTACAACATTTTAGTCCTCTTATATTAGATTAACTATTATTATCCTTTTCCATAGAGTAGTTTAATTTTAGTTAATTAGAGAGGAGTAGACAATGTAGTACAACTACAACATTCAACAAAACATATCTCCTATTAAGATGTGATTGATGTCCATATGTTGTTACAAACCTCTTATTTTGTCACAACTTGTGAGTATGTTGATAAAGGTGAGATATTTGGGTTGAATATTTGTTTGTCGCATTTGGTGATGTAGAGATATAAAATGTCGACATAATTAAGAAACAAATAAAATCCATATTAAACATTATTAATTTCTAACATATATTTCCCCTCATATTATTAATTCATCATTCCACAATTCCCATCTGACCTATAATAATTAATCACAAGATTAATTATTACTAACCCATTTCCTAACTTCCCACTAACCTCATTTAACTTTTCTAGGAATTTAAAATTGCTATCTACCTACCCACCTACCCTACAATTAGCCTCTCCATGTAATCACATCATTAACTCTTAATTAAACCTAAACTAATTAATCTCACCTCCTTTATTTATAGAAGTTTCTAATTCTAGAAGTCTCTCTAACTTTCTACTCTTCTCCATTGAATTTTAAATTCAATGGATATTTCTCCATAATTCTAGAATTAATCCCACCTCCTCTATTTCTAGAAGCTTATAATTCTAGAAGCCTCTCTAACTTTCTACTCTTCTCCATTGAATTTTAAATTCAATGGATATTTCTCCATAATTTTAGAATTAATCTCACCTCCTCTATTTCTAGAAACTTTTATTTCTAGAAGCCTCTCTAACTTTCTACTCTTCTCCATTAATTTTAAATTCAATGTATATGTCTCCTCCATAATAATATAATTTTCTAATTATAGAATTATCTATACTCTTCTATCTTCTCACCATTGATTTTCCATCTACTTGGCAAGATCCTATCCCTCCATTTCTTCTTCCAAAAACTATAAATTGATATGCCATCCTCCATAGAATTCATCCTTAAAATCCTTAGAAATCATAGCAAAGTGTTGTTAAAATTCCTACAAATCTCTCCAATATCCAATTGCATATTTATCAAGCATCCATAAGCAATATTCGATCCAAAAAGGTAAGTGTTGTCTATTTACTTCCACAAATCTGAAGCAAGTAATTTCATCCAATAATCTTGAGCACAACTATAACATCAAGGGAGGTTATTTTTTGGTAAGTCATAGGTATTGCTTCTATCTCCCTTTCATATTTTCTCAATATGAGGTAGTGTTGGAGAGGATTAGATTTAGAAATCAATTTGGTTTTGAGTTTCTAGCTTGCATGTGCATCTAATCACTCTTTAACATCTACATTTCTGGCACCCACCGTGGGGCCTTTCCCCAATCTTTAGCTTGATTTTAGTTAAATACATTGAGTAACATGGGATGTGAAAGAATATTTGATATTTTATATATATCATCTTATATTTTGTTTTTCATTTGTTTATATATATCCCCCTTGTGTGCTTGTTATATCCTGAAGGTGAAACCACATATGCTCTCCTCTCGCATCCTAGGATGATCTTGAGGATAAAAAATGGCTAACCTTCCCCTTTTTCATTTATAGGGGTAACGTGATGTGGAAGTGACATCCACACACTTACCATAGTCTTAGGAGTCTCAATTGTGGGCTTCACCTCCACGCACGTAGACACACCCCATGTTTTGAGGGGCATATAAATCCTGGAGAGTTATCATTTATTTGCTAAACACTCGCTTGTTTTAAAAGAAACATGAAGTGAGGGGCTTCACATCCCAATACCAGGCCTTAGACAACATCCTTGCAACACAGAATTGGGCCCCACGTACCACGAGGTATATCGAGGACGCCCCTAGCAAGCTTGTACATCCTAGTCTAGGAAACCTTTTGGTTCGCATATCAAACTATAGTGTAATGAGGTTGCACTCCCAAGACCTGCTCATTATCAACCCCACATTGACACATAGGTGGAGATCCAATTGTGGCACCGTCATTGGTGATTGTATTAAAAGTGGGCTATAGTTTGGTTGCAATCCTACTTGACTAGTTAGGTTTTGCATGATTGTGATTGCTTGAGTGTTTATCGATACCAAGTACACAACCCCACACTAGTCCCCTTTCATCATACCATCCTATACACTCATCATTCATCCCTTTGACC
Organism: Taxus wallichiana var. yunnanensis; assembly: GCA_018340775.1. NCBI lineage: Eukaryota > Viridiplantae > Streptophyta > Pinopsida > Cupressales > Taxaceae > Taxus > Taxus wallichiana. The sequence continues at coordinate 506,411,274 of CM031243.1, read as the reverse complement.
ACACCATTTGACTTCGATTTGACTATTACCCACATCACCTTTGACCATCATACTTTTTTCACTTTGACTATCCCCATACATCTTTGACCATACTCTTGTCATACATCATTCACTTAACATCACTCATCTCCTTCACACCTTCCTTTTGATATAAAAAAAATAAAACAACAATAAACATTTCCACATAATCAATAAACTTTATAAACACAAAAGACATTCACATACATCCCCCATTTCATGAACACATCTAAAATTCACTTACACATCCCTTACTTGCTACATTGTATATAAACCACCTTTGCATCTACATCACACTTCACCTATCACTCATACATCCTCTCTTACTCCCTTCAAACTTCTTACATTGTATACAAATTATCATTACCTGCACTTAATCACACATCCCCACTTTATATACGTAATTTATTCCACAACATCTCATACACCTAAACATCTATTCATCTCATTATCACAAAGCTTCCACCTAGTGGTTTAACATTTCCTTTTGACGTCACTACACTTACATAGGTCCAAAAGATCCTAAAACATATCACATCACACATCCCTTCCTAATCATAACATTTACTACACTTAAACATCCTCACATTCTCACACAATCCTACACATACGCTTTCACACTCAAACACCTTATCTAAGATTCCCTATTGGCATGATTAATTGAGTCTCACTAGTCGACACCTTGAATACGGACACAAAATCCTTATCTCCTATCCAATCATCCTAAGCCCTCACACATCGAGGCACATCCTAAGCCCTCTATCATCGAGGCACATCCTTCTTCAATCCTCTCGTCCTAAAACAAGGTTTGGTTGTTGGGATTATACATCGGTCAATAAGAAATCTTATCCTCTCTTCATCTACTAATCACACATCCTTCACCAACTTAATACAACTCCATCCCATCCTCACATCTCAAAGCACTAGGATCTAATGGAACCTAGGACAAGATTTACCCAACCTCAAATAGAAACGATGACAAAACAAGCCACCAACTAAATACAGAAACCATAAATGGCTTATTCAATCAAATATTTTTTGATGTCAATGTGGAAGAAAACTGGGATTGAGGGGGAGATGAAGAAACAATGGTTGATACCAATAGCGATGACTCAAGAACCTTTTTCACATAAGGAAAATGACATGAAATTATTAATCACTTTGTAGACAAAACTAAATATGCTCTCCTCCTCCAATTATATCACATGGGATAAAAACTTCCTTCTGACTATACCCATGACCAACTTCATAATCTCCTCTCCGATGAGAATGAACACATTGGGCAACGATCCCCATCCCCACTTCATCACAATTCAAACAACCTAAATCACAAAAAACCATGCGCTACATGTGGATGGGATAACAGAGAGAATACCCATAATTCTCATGTATCTAAGGAGGTCATATTATCCCAACTACAATAAATGAGCAACCAAATTACCCAACTAGCCTCCCAACTTGATCCAAAATGTCCAAATGACCATGGTAACCATGATTTTGAACATTCCCAATGTCCCAATTTCAACCTACCACCCATCGGCCCTCAAGAATCCACCTTGGAGCAGGAAGTAAAGTCTATGAAGGAAATTCTTCAAGGATTGTAACTCGCAGACAAGGACATCAATATAAGTTTGAGAACTTTGTCCTTATCCATTTGACCATGATATCTTACGCATCCCTTTTCCCCATACTTCAAACCACCAAATTTGAAAAATACAAGGGAAAGGGTGATCCTCATGAACATGTCAAGGAGTTCTATATGTTGTGTTAGGAAGTAGCCTATGATGACTCCTATTTATTGAGACTCTTCTCACAAATCCTAAGCGGTCTTTCTCTATAATTGTTCCTTTGGTTACCCAAGGATCTATCACCACCTTCTTCAACTATCATAGAATTATTTTTCACACTTCTCGTACAATGTGGAGCATGATGTCACAATGATTGACCTATGCAATACCAAACAACGCAATGGTGAAAGATTTTCATCCTTCTTATAATGATGGAGAGATCTTGCTAGCCACATTCCATGGCCCATCCCTAAAACAATTGGTCACTATCTTTTTTCTAACCTCCATCAAGAGCTAGCCTTCCACCTCCAAGTCCATTGTGCAAACACCTTTGATGACATCATAGAAAAAGGAATGCAGATAGAAAAATATCTTGTCTCCAAAGGCCTCATCAAACTATATTCCCGAAGACAACTATAATCAATCTAATCATCCTTCCACATCTGAGAAGCCCAAGTATTTTAACAAGAATAAGAATGTTGTTGGAAATAAAGTGACAGAGACCAAACATGTCCAACATGTCTAAAAAGCCACTGCCATATCCATTCCTAAGGGTCAACCCATTCAACCCAAGATCCAAAGAAAATGTCATACACCCCTCTTGGCAAGTCCATTGAAATAATCCTTGAAAAAATTATTGCCGCTAATATGGTTGTTTTCCCACAAACCCAGCCAATTGATGAGTCTAGACCCAAACCCTCTTAGTTTAGGGAAAATGAATATTGCAAGTTCCACAAAATTAAGGGTCATGCCACCACCAGGTGTATGAAGCTAAAGAACTATATCCAAGACTTGATTGATTAGGGTGAAATTGAAATCAAAGACAATGCATCCTCCTCTTCTCAAAATTAGAAGTTAGGGATTTATCAAAATCCACTCCCTAATCATGGTCAAAGCCACACTTCAAATAAGGGTCAATAAGTCTAGTAAAACCCCTGAATCATCCAACCATCAATCTAACCATATAAACTACCATCTTATACCCTTTCCAATATGAATCTCTTGTCAGCCATATTCACCATTCCCCTCATCAAGTAGCCACCATCAAAGTCAAGGGACCTTCCCAAAACCCTCAATGTGATGTTACTAATCTCAAATCCATGTAGTGGTTCAAGGGGTTGTTCCCTCTTCTTCCAATCCACCTCCACAAGCTCAATACAATATTTTTGAACAACTTAAAAAGACCCTCATACATAGATTTCCATCATGGATCTTCTCAAAACATCTTCCATACATAAAGATATCCTTTACCATGCTCTTAGAGACCCACCCCAACTGATATCGATCCCACATAGTTTCAAGCCCTTGTTGCCCAACTTTTCCCTTATGAAACACTCCCACAAGTAATTTAAACCAACAATACTTTCCACTACATGGCCCAACCCACAATTTTCCTCTTTACATTGAGGTTCATATAGAAAATACTTGTGTCAAGCGAGTACTAGTGGATAATGGGTCTAGTGTCAACCTTTGTACTATATATCTCATTCACACCTAAGGTATAATGAATTGGATTTAAGACAAGAGATAATCACTATCAAAGCATATGATAACACTGAAATAAAAATATGTGGGCACTTTATACCTTCCCATTAATGTGGGGCCTGTCACATTGCCCACCTTGGTACATGTTGTGGACATCTAGTTCCCCTACAATTTACTACTTGGTCACCCTTAGATCCATGAAATGCATGTTGTCCCATCCACATTACATCAATGCCTTAAGTTCAAGTATGCCGATGTGGAGGTCACCATCCATGGTGACCCTCAACCCTTCTAGTTTTTCCAAGCACTTGAAGCGAAGCACAAACTTATGAGGAACTGTATTGTCCCTTACTAAAATTGTCACTTCAAAATTTCCATCTCCATCATCCACAACATCCACCACTTCATATGATTTACTTGACAATATTCCATCCACTTCACATAACACTTCATCATCATCTGCTCCTATCTTACCCACTTTGTCCACATCCACTCCTATCTTACCCACTCCACCTCTCAAACTCAAAGCCACAAAATGTAGAGAATACCACACTTTAATATTGAGAAAATCTCACTTTACCTAAACAACATGAAAATCCTAACATGTGTCAAGATAATAAGAAAACATATTCATTGGGATCTTCAAATTTTATCTACTTTGGGTATCTCGTTGATGAGTACCTAGATCCATCTGATACTACATGGCTCATAGATGATTCCATACCATCCATGCTACCTAAGTAATGAATATCCAATCCCCAAGCGCATGATGAATCACATGGGTTACTTTGGTTGAGGACTAGGTCACAATGAACAAGGCATCCTGAACCCCCTATTGTCATCCCCAATCTTGATGGTCATGGATTAGGTACCAACCACTTAATGAGGTATTCATGATTATCTAAGTGACACAATTGAGATAGATGAAGAGGCCATAAATGTCATCAAAATAAGATCCATTTATAACCAATATGAAGAGATTTATGCCACAAATCCTTCCATGACACTTCCATCCTCTCCACCGACATTCTCTCACTTATCCCCAACTCATCCAATGGAACCAAAATTTTAACATATCCCTCTTGACACATTTCAAAATGACAAAGAAATTCTCAAATTCATGGGAACTCGGGACAATATACTCAGTCGACGACCATAAAAAGGGTTTTGAAGTATGTCTAAATACGACACCTATTTTGGTGAACAGGATCCTATCCTACCTATCCAATCCCAATCCAACATCCCCCATCCTTACTCCTCTTGCCATCTAGATGAGGAGGATCCCCTTGCTGAATTTTTTGAAAATCCCTCACATCCAGATCATGACCCAGCTATGGATCAACTCCTTCTAGCTCCTAAAATGCTACAAGATGGTTCAACATCACTAATTGAAGAAACCATTGATATTAATATCGACACTGAAGAGGACCCCAAGATTATCAAATTGGGGGCATATTTATCTATATAAGAACAAGCCATCTATTACCTAAGTCGAACATTAATTGTTTTCCCCTGCACTAATAATATAGTTGAATATGAGGCACTTATAGTTGGACTCAAAATGGCTATCCAGTGGAATATCAAAAATCTTAATGTCTTTGGTGACTCATAACTCATAATCAAGTAGGTTAATGATGAATACTCAACCAAATATCCATGACATATATACTTATCTTCATGGACATATCCTTCCACCTAATGTTCCTCACAACCATCGCAAATACTTCATCCAACACATAACCAAATTCACCATCCTTAGTGGTAGCCTCTACCATAGAGGATATGATAGAATCTTGTTATGATTCCTTAATTCCCAAGAGGCCGAATTAGCAATCAAGAAATTTCACAACATTTGCGGTGCTCACACTAGTGGTGTGGTAATCACTAAGAAAATTTTTGTTGGATATCATTGGTACCATGGAAAAAGATGCATGCTCATATGTCTGTAAATACATCCCATGCTAAAACATGTTGACCTCATCCATGCACCTTCTCAAGATTTGCATCCCATCACTACTCCATGGCCATTTTCTACTTGGGGTCTTGATCTCATGGGAAAGCTTAATCCTACCTCATATGATGGTCACAAATTCATCATTACTGCTATGGAATACTTTACCAAATGGGTCAAAGCCATTCTACTCACCTATGTCACTGGCAAACAAATATCAAAATTCATCCTTAATCATATCATTTTCCACTATGGTATTCCATCTGCCATTATCACGGAAAATGGTAAATCCTTCAAAAAATCATGACATCCATGAAATTTGTGATCAATTACACATCAATATTAAGTTCTCCACCCCATACTACCCACAAGGCAATGACCAATCTGAAGCATCCAATAAAACACTCAAATGCATCCTCAGAAAAATTATCAATCAAGCAAGACATAATTAGCATACACAAATCTATCCTACTTTGTGGGCCTACCATACATCCATCAACACCCCCACTGGCTCCACTCTATATTCCTTTGTCTTTGGAACTGAATCAATTGTTTAATAAGAATTCCAACTCTTGTGTCGATGTGGATGATATGAAGATGGAAAGAACGTGAAAAATATCCTCTTCATGGCGATGAAGATGGTACGTGCATAAAATTATTCTAGCATTTATACTTGCACAAACATAGAATTAAACAAAAAAATATTAGTAAGATAAATGGTGGGTTGCCCAGAAAAAGTTAGTCCAGAAGTGAGAGCTTATTAGGATGGATGTCAACCCACTTTTGATAAAGGATATAGATAAATGATGTTGGATGGAGGATGTAGATAAAAATATGAGACAAAGATATAATATTATGCTAGGAATGATAAAGACATGAAAATATTGATAAACAAACCAAACCGAGTGGAGTGGGTGAAGCGACCCAAATCTATTTGACCGGTACGATCGATCGATGACCGGTGTAGAGATGATCAAAGATATGCAGAAACAAAGTTGGATTTTGATTTTGGAATGTTGATTACAATTTTAGGATGATGAGGGGAAGGATATGATGTAAATGATAGTTGATTCAAAGGAGATATGGTTGGTTGAATGACAACTGGGCCTAGTCGATGGTGACCAAAATAGGATATGTGTTTGGATAAATTAGATGGATGCCAAGGTAGTGTGTGGGGAAGTATTAATGGAAGTAGATGCACAAATGGAGCTTTAAGAAAAGTTGGTGAACTTGAAAAATAAAATTAATGAAACACAAAAAATAGGGGAGGAGATTCAAAGAAAAATTCAAAGTTTTTAACACTCCATGGAAGAAATATAAAGGATACAAGAAAGCTTCAAGTTGATGTGATGATCTCAAGGAGGAGTGAAAACAACTCGAGCTCAAGAAATAACAAGAAGATCTCAATGTTTCATCCTTTGGGAAGAGGGGAAAAGAGGTATAAATAGGGTCAATGATGACCCACATTAGCCTCGCGCGACTAGAATGAAATGACAACCTAGGAGGTAAAGGTAATGAATAATGTGCAAAGATGGGATAACAAATGGGTAGTGGGCTATTTTGGGTCTACACACTTGCATGAGGGTAATAATGACTAGTGGGGTGATGATAAAGAAGTATTAAATAGGTTTAAGGAATCTAAGGAGGGATTAAATGAAGGGAATGATTAAATAAAGTGGGGATAAATAGGATAATTATGAGGTATTTAAGATAGGATTAGGATAAATGGTGGGGATAAAGAGTAATTAAATAGGTTTAGGGATTAAATAAAGGGAATGGATAAAGAAGTATACAGATAAATATGATAATGATGATGGTATTTAAGATAAGATTAGGGAAAATGATGGGGATCAAGAGGAATTAAATAAAGGGAATGGGTAATGATAAGGATGATGTGAATTAAGTGGGGGGATAAATGGGATTATGGAAAATGGATGGGATGAGGGGAAAATATATTACTTAAAATGGGAAGGAGAGAATGGATGTATAAGGGTATGATGATGGGTGAATGTGGGATGAGGGTACCAAAATATTGGTGTCTAAATTCTACCTCTTTTCGTTGAGTGGTTTGAGCTTTAGCAAACCGCGAGACAAAAACTAGAAGTGGTGATAGATGAAGGTGATGGAGGTGCTCCCCCTCAAACTAGGGATCGATGACACAAAGGGGAATCAATTACAAGTTTGAAATAGATGAATGAATGGAGGCAAGAAAAGGTGAGAACAAGGGGAAGTGGATAAGAAGAAGAAAATTTGAAATATGCCCTAAGTGAAGGGGGTAATCAAGAAGTAAAACAAATAAAAGTATGGTAGTGAACTTAGAAACACATCGGTATGGACATAACACATCCTACGAGGGAGGCGGTGGGAATGGCATACGGACCATGTGATTCGTAAAAGATCACTACAAGATGGGAGGAGTCCAAGGTGACTCCACTCAAATGGATTTGCAAGCCTGTGGGACCAATGGGTCAAAGGAAAACATCAAAATATGTGTAAATAAATGTGAGCATGGTAAAAGGTAATGAAGTGATCCGCGAAGATGGTCGGGAAACAAAGTGGGACAAGGGTACGTGTTGTCCTTTAAATAATAGGAAGTGAGAAAATATGTGTCCTGGTAGGACAAAGATGAAGGATGGCCACAAATTTGGGCTTAAGATGAAACATGGTGCCCCAAGAGGGGACACGAGGATGGCGAGAGCAAGGCAACAAGATAAACTACGCAAGGTAAGAAAAAGTGTGTTATGGGTGACACACTAGGGGAAAATGGGATAAAAGATTTTTGATGATGAGATGGGTGAGGAAGGATACAAAATAATCAAAAGAGGATTGGGTTGACAAAAATTAGATGAGTCGACGGAGACAAAGGGAAGTTAACGATGACTAGAGTAAATTAACGGTGACTAGGCGGTGACGGCTATATAAGTGTCGGGAGTGGCCAATAAGGCTCATTTGGATGATGTGATTTGTGATGATTGAGATCTCCAAGAGAGATAATTGGTGATTTGAGAGAAATGGAGGCCTATAGAGCATGGAGGAAGCACCATAGGACTCGAGAGGATGGTAAGTAATAAAAACCCTAGATTTTCTTTAAGTTTTAGTTAATTTTTGTTTAATTTTTACATTTTTCGATATTTTGATTAGGTGTCAAGGGGTGGTTAAAAGTGAATAGATATGATCATTTTCGACCAAGGAAAAGTGGCATGTGACCGACCTAGCAAAGCGGTGTCGACATGGGAAAAGTGACATCGACCCAAGATGGGCCGGCATCGACTAGGTAGAAGAGGGGGATATATGACTAGGATAGATAGAAAAAAGAAGATTTTTGATGATGGATTGCTAATGGGTGATTGTTGGTTTGATTTTACAAGCCAAGGATACACTATATCTCAAAGAGAAGGTCTCTCAATTTTATATAATCGGATTAAAGGTGATGTGATAGAGGAAAAGTGGGATCACTTAGCCACGGTTGGGCTAGGGCAGATTCTACCAATATCGAGAGGATACTCATGGGATGTGGGATTGATGATTGTACTAATTGATAGGTGGTATTTGAGGAGGGGTACATTTTGGTTTAGGAATGGAGAGATAGATAGTCACATTGGAGGATGTATACCCCATACCAAGGCTTCTAATATAGGAAGCTTATAGAGATGATTAAAATGATATGAGGATGGACACATTAAGGTGATTATTGGGGATGAGGAAAAAGGGATAGAGTTTAGTTCAATATCCTTCCATATAGAGGCCTAATATGAGGTGGAGATCCCGAGGATCAGTTGATCTATTTGGTTATGATGATTATTTCATGTTACGCTCTACTAGGATTTAGGTGAGGTAAATTCCCATGGGCACTAGTAGGAGTGCTAGTGGATGTAGTAGAGCATATAATAGTATTTTATTTGGTGAAACATTACTAGCACATGTATACTACGAGATATGGATGTATGTGACAAAAAGAGATCAAGGTTGGATGTGGGATTTATATTACAATGCTAGGCATATGAGCATATAGTGGTGATTAAACCACGAGGGCTTCTATGGGTAGCTAGAGATCATATAGAGCTAGCAGTTAGATTTTTGAGGTGGAGATTTGATGAGGCTCATGGTGATAGGGATGCACATGGTGAGTGTTAGAATAGGAAAAATTTGGGAGTTTGAATGTAAATGATGGGAGATGGAGGTCGTATAGATAATTACTCACATGGATCGATACATATATAGAGTTATATGACATGAGACATGTTAGATAGATATAGGGGTGGAGGCCAGAGATGGTGGAGGCCGTCCAGTTTCCTTTGTTGAGGAGGTAATTTGGATTGGTTTAGAAAAAGTAGGGACACCCATTTTGTATAGAAAATAAGAGATGGAGAGGGATCCACCTAATCTAGTGATGGCAGAACCACTAGAGAGGTAGGGGATCTATGAGATGATGAGGATGATGTGGGAGTAGAGAGGGGTTTAGAGTGGTGGGATGAAGTTTGGGAAGCAAGGGAGGTAGAGGAGAGAGTGGAGATAAGATTGGATGTAAAAGTATTGGCCGAAGTAGAGGAGAAACCACTAAGAGAAGAAGAGGCACCACCTAAGCAGAGGAGAGGATGGGATGGAGTGGTAAGACTGGCCGAGATAGCCCTTTGTAGGAAAATTTAGGTGTGACTTGTCAAAAGTGAGAGGTTACATGTCAGAGAGGGATCTGTGATACATCAACGAGATAGGTACCACATGACAGAGAAAGGCTTATAAGGATTGATATGGATCTCCAAGTGATATAGCGAGAGGTGGCAGGGGGAAGGCTTAGGAAGCCTCTCTCGGGTAGCAGGAAAGATGGTGTCACCAAGTACCGTGACACTAGAGAAGTATCGGGATCTAGGAGAGAGGCACGTTATTATGAGCATGTTGTGATGATGAGGTTATCTCGAGGTAACATGGTATGTAGCATACATATCTCTGGGAGGAGGGCGACATGGCAACATGGATTCAGGGAGCGTTGCAAGCATGACACATCTAAGGTGTGACAAAGGAGGAGATAAGAAGGCAGACTCCCGTGCCAAGAGATTTTAGACTATCATAGATTACATCTCTCCGAGTGAACGTGATAGAACGATGATAGATTTTGATGACATGGTGTACACATTTTGAAAGACCTAGAGACCTATCATGGATGTATTATATATATATATATATTTACTTTTTTTTTTTACATGTATTTTTTAATGGATGCATTAGATAGATGTGATGATTTATGGTTATGGTTTTGATTAGATGATGATTTTGATGTTTAATGTTTTAATGTTTAATTGATGTGGCATATGGACTTAGATGTTAGATAAAAAATATGAGACATGTTTGTAGATTAGATAGAATTGATGGACATGGATGTTAGATATATGCATTGGACACTATGTGATAGAGTAGATGATAGAAATAATTAGATACAAAATGACAAGCTGTAGAAAAAAGGGGATGATGGGATGGATTAGATAAGAAAGTGACCTTGAAGGGGTGACCTTGAATATATGAAGGAAACTACATGTAGTAAAGAATACATGTGGAAGGAATGATCCAAACTGAATTGGAGGTAAAGTCTAAAATGGAACTAGAAAAGCAATGCACTTGTGACCAAATGTAGGTTAACACATAACTAATGATATTTAGTCACACTTATGATCATGAAAGGAAATATGGAGATGTGATTATACACATATTGTAGACATGAAAATGGGTTTAGATGTAGTATGTACGAGGGAAATATGTTCTCTTTAGGTGGCATTCCTAGGACTATGTATCATCTCATGAATAACACTATGCAAACTAATCGATGTGGGAATTTTACTTTTGATGGGAAAGTTGATCAATGTGGGAAGCTTTCCTAGGATACTTTCTCTTAAATTTACAATGAGAAGAAAGGATGATCAATGCGGGAAGGCCTTTTATTATCATGATATAATATAGTAGCCATCCTTTGAGGGAGTGGTCTATATTTTTGATTTTTTTTTTTCTTTTGATCTTGATTTTTTATTTGATGGCGGGATACATGATAGTTGTCATTCGAGGGAGCAGTCTATATTTTGATAAATTTACATGAATAACTATCATTCGAGGAGTACTCTATTTTGAGATAATACAACTTGACATGAGCATCCATGATTTGAATTTTACAAGAGAATTGAGGATAGCTAGGTATACCACTTGGGGTGGGGAAAATGAGAGTGTACAAGTTACACCCTGCAGACCCCTATCATGGTTCCAACATGTAGATAATAAGGAGATGGATGTAATTATGGAGTTCTCACAAAAAGGAAGAACGTATCGATAAGTAATATTCTATGAGTAGAGCCATGGTTCCCATATTTAAGGTCATACATAGGATGGTGACGATAGACCACATTATTCCAAATCATTACAATGAAAGGTGGAAGAGGCTAATGATGGAAGATCATATCATCGGGAGTGACTAAGGTCACATTGGTAGGTGTGTTAACAATAAAAGGGTCACAAGTGCAAGGTGTTGAGAGGTTCTCTTTGGGTTTACCATCAATAGAAGCTAGGTGATAAGTGCCAGACCCATACTTATGCATGATAATGTACGGTCCACTCTAGTTAAGAAAACATTCCACGTTGAATCCTTTTAGAGTAGCGAATTTTGATTTTATTTTAAGACAAGGTCACCAATGTTAAATTTGATTTGTTTGACATGTTTTTTATAGTAGGCTATATTTGATCTTGATAGATTTGATGGTGATGAAGGGCAGCTAGGAGACGTTCATCTAAAACTCAAGTTGTGTTAGATGGTCTTTATGATATTCCTCGTCGGAAAAAGTCGTGAAGAGAAACACGCAAGGAAGAGATTTGAACTTCAAGAGGAAGGATGGTTTCATAGCCATAGACATGAGAGAAAGGAGTAGTACTTGTAGGGGTGGATGTTAGTCCAGTAAGCCCAAAGAGTGAAGGGGATATGAAGGTGCCAATCCCAACTCGCTCTATCAAATTTTTTTAGAAAGGATGTTATGAAGGGTCTTGTTAGAGGCTTTGACTTGATTGTTAACCTAAGGATAATAAGGGGAGGAGAAGGTAAGATTAATATTAAAATAATCACTAAGCTTCCAAAGATATTTTTAAGGACTTTTGTTGTCTATGATAAGATTATGAGAAATTCTAAAGCAACAAATGATATGTTGATGGAAAAATTGACGATCTTATTAGCTTTGGTAGACATGAGTGGAATGGCTTGCACCCACTTTGAAATTACTTCGGTTGTGGTGATGATAGAATGATGACATTGAGAAGAGTGTGGGTGATAAGGCCAATGAGTTCAAGTCCCCATTGTGAGAAAGGCCAAAGGTCCTAAAAGTGATGTAAGGTCTAGCTAGGAATGTGGATAAGATTGGATCTTGATGATATTTAACACACTTCTTAACACACTCAAATGGCCTTGATTAAGGGTATTCAAATATTATCCCAAGTGAAGAACATGTTTGGAAACATGTAAATTGTTAAAGTGTCCACCACATATGTGGTGTGGACATCTTAGATAGTATGGGTAGATTTAGAAAACTTAAGGAAAGGTTGGAGATTACCATCAAACCCACGTTTGTAGAGGATGTGCCAAGGATAATATAATGGGTAACATGTTGAAGGAAATACCTCCTGCCATTTTTAGATAGTCGAGGGAATCTTGGATGTAAATTTAGACACTAAATCATGCACTTTGGGTATTTATCTAGTCCTAATCACATACTACTATTCATATGATTCCTAAGTAAGAAAAGTACTAATTAACCCATGTCCTTGGCCATCTTTGTTTGCTTTTTGTTGCCTTCATTGATCTTACAATCCTTCTAGCCTAGTCCTATTTTCTAACTACTTTGAAATTTCTCACTCTAGACACCGGTGCACAACCAAGTCATCAATGCTAGGTGCCCTCGTCCCCTCTGGGCGCTCTTGACCTATTTGTATTTTTCTCGCATCTTTTGGGTCCTTTCTATCCATTTGGGCATCTTATCTTTCTCGACAGTTGGAATTTTGGGGTTAATTATGAAATTCAAGTAAGAGAATCATATAAATACAAAGCTATGTGGCAATAGTAAGGGACCAAACACTAAGCATTAACTATCACCACTTAAGGTCACATCCAAAGTATATCAAGAGAATTCAAGCATCCATTTAACATCCACACAGGGCAAGGGAACGCATTAATACACTTCATAGGAGGGGAAGTTCATTCTTTTATGCACACATCTATTTACATATTTTACATCTAGTTACTTACTCACTATCAAGTGTGACATGCACAAGAGCCACCTAGGGCACAATCTCTTCACACACACACACATAGAACTACATTGGGTCTGAAATGTAGTGCATCGCTCAATCATAAGATCACTCATTTGATAGCTTGGGGATAGTCGGACCCTCATTTGCATTATTTTATTTTTAGGATTTGATGCGCTTTTGAGGATTTTTAGCTCACTTATTTATTACAAGTTATCAATGACATCGACAATCATTGTGTGACATACTAGCAATAGGCAAAAATAACAATGAATAACCTCGCGTGACCCTCCAAAGTTGGGTTTATGAGGTTTTGAGTAGTTAAATGCACCTAGAATTGGTATGTAATGCCCACATGCACCATGACCCATTGAACCATTCGAGGAAGATCTTGCAATTTGCACAATTTTATGGGTTTCAATGCAATAGTTTACCCACTTTTTTCATCGCTTTTTCACTTTGGCATAGGCCAAATTAAATTGTGAATCAACTAAGTTCTCCTATCTCCTCTTTGTAACTAAGGTTTTATAATTTCTATTTTATTTTTCTTGGGTCAAATTTTGTACTTTATTGTTTATTCATTTCTTATTATTACATTGCAATCAAATTTTGGCATCTATTTATTTAAATATTGATTAATCATTTAGTGAACCCGACACCCAACATTCCTTGATCCTCATAATTTTTCTCATTCTTCTAGGATCCTCTCATCATGGATATTTATATTCATGATTTCTTTCTCATCAACCTTGAATTAAGAGCTAAAATCATTACTCTCTTGGCTACTACTCGTGTTCCTTCTAATATTCATCCAGATGTAGTCTATAACACATTCGTAAATGCATTTTCTCATCACATCACTTTTCCATCTAATCCTCCTGCTAATCTCACTATTTTTGAAAATGATCCACCTTTATACATCATGATTCACATCAACAATGTGGGTGGAAAACGAACTATTATGGATAATGAGTCTAAGCTCAACTGTGTAATTTATTTACTTTTTATTGAAGCTCTCGATGCAGGAGCATCACTCTAGCTATCTAAATAAACCATAAAGACATTATATTTGGTGTGTTAGATGTGTTCATGAGTCCTAGAGGTATTTAGGTGTCAGTTAGTAGTTTATGTTAGTGTCTAGGCCTTTCAAATTTTAAATGAAGCATTTCCCTTCAATTCATAATATTTGAATATTTGGCCATTTTGGCTTAGTTTGGGAGTTTTAATGTATCTCAAATATTGAGAACTTTGTAAGAGGGTGGAATGGAGAAAATGTGTAGTAATATGGTCCTTTTTGAGGTCACATGTCATGAAATGAGTTATTCATGCTAAACTTGAGACATGTTAGGTAAATATAACTTCCAAAGATGGAATCTCATCATCATTCATGATTTTTAACTCGATCTCATGAAGAATAATATCGAATGGGGTGATGGAGAGAGGATAAAAGGCACAATATAACTGAATCTAGACATTCTATCTGCGGATATGAATCAAACTGTGAAGTTTCAAGAAAGAGAAAATGAGGAAAACTCAATTTGTATTGGTTTCTTGCATGATTTATGTATTAACTTAGTGTTGTGATAGTTCCTTACATATTTGTTGTGTTTATTAGCATGCATTCTTGATCTTAGAGTTACTATGTAAGGTGACCTCAAGTTGTATGATGAGGATTGAGCTCTTGGGAATTGATTTTGGTGGTTCTTGTGCATTGTTTACTTTGTGATTGGTTTTGAGTATCTATGCATGATTCATGAAATAGGTTGAGATTATAGTGTTGATCCTCAAACAAATTATATTGTCATGTTACCCTTAATACTAAATACCATTACAATGTTGAAACCCTGAGAGGATGTGACTATGTAGAGCAGTGAAACATTATTATGAGTAGTTGACTTGTGAAAAATCTGCATGAGCTTCTTTAATAGCTAAGTGAGTGTAAGGGTGTTGATAAACAAATATAAGAAGCTAAATCACTATAATTGTTGTCTCCTCTTACATGTTGGGATTTTTAACAAAATTGTGAAATGTTTTGCTGAGACATTGTTTGATCAAGGTAAGACCCTCTCATCATTGTATTTAAGGATTAAAGAAGATTGATCATGGATTGTGTTGTTAGTTGATCGAGGTAAGACCCTCTCATCATTGTATTCAAGGAGTAAAGAAGATTGACATCATTGGGGAGGAGTGTAACATTGAGTGGTTTGAGAAAACAAGAATATTTATCTCATTGTAAGTTCCTATCTTTGCAAACTATGAAGTGTCACTATCCCTAATGTGTAAAATAAAATATTTTTGTTTGGTTGAAGATTATATGTTTGTTATTATGAGCCACAAGGTAAATTAGAACCAAGAAAGGAGGTGATACATAACTTAGGAGAAAATTTGGAGTCTTAAGTTCAATAAGGAAGAAATTTATATACCTTTTGCCACTCTCGAAACGAAAGTAACCTACAAGAAGGAATTAGATAGGGTTTATAAAATTGTGACTTAAATCAAGGAATTACAACTCAAAATTTTGAAAAAGTGATGTTGGGTAAGTCCCTTGGAATATTAAAAGGAATCTTGTAATTTCATTGGGTGATTTCAAGAAAATATTGACAATCTATAGGAGATTCACACACCTAGTTTAAAGACCTAACAAGAAGGATTAGTTAACAAAGGAACTAGGTGATTAGATTTGAGTTAGAAACTAAAAATTCTTGGGGTGAACAAATGACTAAATGGGTCACCAAAAATATCTTGCTTGAGTCTTGAAAAACCAAGCAAATGAGTATATGCATGACAATCCAATGAGGTATACCTAGTAGGGTGCTTAAGAGCTAGAAGACAAAAGTTGAGATAGAAGGAACATATCCAAGAGTTGGTACCTAATATTTGACACACACCATTGGGTTACTAGAAGGAGACTAATGAAGTTTATGAACTTTTGTGGTACCTCTAAATTATCCCAACAATGTAATTTCTTCTAAAGGTGGCTTAAGGGCAATATTGACCAAGTAGGGTAAGTTGGGTGAATTAAATCTTTTTGAATTCATATTGTGGTTAATCTAATGATTCTTAAAGTGATTGAAAAGGTGAAATTTTTTTGTGAATTCAAAGAGGCCCAAGGAAAGAACTTACTAGTGGTTATGCTTAGAACTAGTAGAGAGAGATAAAAATGGAAAATTGACAAAGGTGATTTCAAGGAAAATTGTATGGGACTAGACAATATTGATGATTAAATCGAGAGGAAAATGGTGGTGTAAGTAGAGTATGATGGTGATGAAACCCTTTCTAGGTGAATATTGTCAATTCAAACAAGTTTTGAAAATTTTATACTAGATTATGATCCTCAAATTGCAAAGTGAGGGTGAAGTTTGGTGCTTGAACCTTATTGATAGTTGTGTATATGAATGATACTATTTTTTCACTCCACATCATTTAGTATCGATCTTGGATTTGTTGTTGTGATTTGTTTTTGATGTTTGGATACATGATTTTATGACTAACAGTGTGTGGAAGTGTGTGTAGTGAAAGTGACAATGAAGATGAGTGAAGAGAAGAGATTGAAACTAGTCATAGACCATGGGTACAGGATGCCATAGTGGATGAAGAAATTAGTAGTGTAGAAAGAATAAGCTAGGTCAAAGCAAGTGCACGAGAAGATGAGAGAATAAGAGAAGTAGAAAATATTGGAAAGGATGATGAAAGAAAGAATAGATTTGATGGAAGCAAGGATTGTTAGACCTTAGAAATCATAGGACACAAATGATGAAGATGAAGTTGAATCAACTGTAGATATGGATAAAAGATTGCTAGAGCTATTGAATCACAAAAAGGGAATAATAAGAGAGAGAAAGGAAAATAAAAGAGGAAAGAAAGAAGCAGTTGGAAAAAGAGAGTTGAAAATCCAAAATGAGATACAATATTTGAAGATGGATGTGGCATAGTTGTTGGAAATGATGGAGAGTCAAAGAGAAGTAGAGGAACCAGTTGGAATAGTGGTAAAGTGGCCATTAGAGATACTTTTGAGGAGAGGAAGAGAGATCAAATGAGAGAGATAAAATAAGAAGAGAAGAGGATGAGAAAACAAGGAAGAGAGGTTAACAAAGAGATAGTATATGAAGAAGATAGTGATGAAGTGAAGCAACAGAGTGATGTAGAAGAAGAGTTCATTGATGGAGCTTCTCAAGGGGCTAGAAATCCTCAAAGTTTTAAATTTGAATATAAATTTTAATGTGTGAATGCAAGTACACAAAGAGAAGAAGAAGAGGCAAGAAATGATGCCTTAAATGAAGAAACAGAGAACAAGAGTGAAGACAAGATAGAAGAAGAAGATTGTGGGCAAGCTCAAGCTCATTGTGGATCAGCTAAGGATGATAATACAAAAGTTAGTGTTATGAAGAGATCATGGAGATCTCTCACAAGCATGTGGAGTTGGATTAGTGGAGAAGATGAGGTCAAAGTCAAGATGAGTGCTAGAGAAAACTTGGAAAATGAAGAAGACAATGAAAATGAAGGTATAGACCAAGAAATGGAGGTGAAAATTGAAGAAAAACATGATATGGATGAACAAAATAAAGTGAATGATGAAAATAAGACAATAGTCATGGAGAATTAGATATAAGAAAGGAAGAGCAACAACAACATGTTCAAGAGACAACAATTATGATTAATGAAGGAAATAAGAAGAAGAAGAAGCCTATGAAGAAACATACTTTCTATATGAAGATCAAATGCAAGATGAAATTAAAGAAAGGCACATGAATGAAGAAAAGATGATGATAAACCAGCTGAATATGAAGATCAGATTAGAGTGAAGATGAAGAAGCAAAGGAATTGGAAGAAGAAGAAAAAGACAGAGCTATGAGGTCTAATCTTTCCTACCCCTAGAGTATGATGCAGAGCATCACTCTAGATACCTAAATTATCCATGAAGGCATTATATTTGGTGTGTTAAGTGTGTTTATGAGTCCTATATGTCTTTAGGTGTCAGTTAGTAGTCTATGTTAGTGTCTTCGGCATTTCAAATTTTAAATGGAACATTTCCCTCCAATTTGTAATATTTGAATTTGGCCATTTTGGCTTAGTTTGGGAGTTTTAATGTATCTTGAAGCTTGAGAACTTTGTAAGAGGGTGGAATGGAGAAAATGCGGAGTAATAAGGTCCTTTTTGAGGTCACATGTCATGAAATGAGTTAGTCATGCTAAACTTGAGACATGTTAGGTAAATGTAACTTCCTAAGATGGAATCTCATCATCATTCATGTTTTGTAACTAATCTCATGAAGAAGAATCTGAATCGGGTGATGGAGTGAGGATAAGAGGTATAATGTAACTAAATTTAGGCAATATATCCCGATATGAATCAAAATATGAAGTTTCAAGAAAGAGAAAAGTAGGAAAACTTAGTTTGTATTGGTTTCTTGCATGCTTTCTATAATAACTCAATGTTGTGATAGTTCTTTACATATTTTTGTGTTTATTAGCATGCATTCTTGATCTAAAGTTGCTTTATGTAAGGTGACCTCAAGTATGATGAGCATTGATATCTTGGGAGTTATTTTTGTGGTTCTTATGCATTTTTACTTTGTTATTAGTTTTGAGAATCTATGCATGATTCATAGTACATGATTCATGAACTAGATTGAGATTATAGTGTTGATCCTCGAACAAAGTAGATTATCATGTTCCCTTTAATACTAAATACCATTACAATGTTGAAACCCTAAGAGGTTGTGGATCATGTGCAGAGAAGTGAAGCATTCTTGTGAGTATTTGACCCATGGAAAATGTGCATGAGATTATTTAATATCCAAGTGAGTGTAAGGGTGTTGATAAACAAATACAAGGAGCTAAACCCATATAACACTTGTCTCCTCTCGCATGTTAGGGTTTCATTGACAAACGTGATCGGACTGTGTTTTGCTAATTGATCATGGATTATGTTCTTGGTTGATCAAGGTAAGACCCTCTCATCACTATATTCAAGGAGTAAATAAGATTGAAAGCATTGGAGAGGAGTGTAGCATTGAGTGGTTTGAGAAAACAAGATTTATCCTATTGTAAGTTCCTAACATTGCAAACCGTGAAGTGTCACTATCCCTAACATACAAAGTAGACTATTTTTTTGTTGTTGAAGATGATATGTTTGTTATTATGAGACACCGGTAAGTTAGAACCAAGAAAGGAGGTGATAAAAACCTTAGAAGAAAATTTGGAGTCTTAAGTTCAATAATGAAGAAATTTATATACTTTTTCCACTCTTAGGCTAGACCTGTAACCTACATGAAAAACTAGGGTTTATAAAATGGTGACTCAAATAAAGGAATTACAACTTAAAAATTTGAAGAAGTGATGTTGGGTAAGTCCCTTGGAATATTCAAAAGGAATCTTGCAATTTCATTGGGTGATTTCCAATAAAATCTTGATATCATGGAGACTCACACACCCACTTTAGAGACCTAACAAGAAGGATTAGTTAATAAAGGAACTAGGTGATTAGCTTTGAGTTAGACACTAAAAAATATTGGGGTGAACAAATGAATAAATGGGTGGCTAAAATAATCTTGTTTAAGTCTTGAAAAACCAAGTAAATGAGTATATTCATGAAATTCGGGGAGGTAGACCTAGAGGGTGCTTAAGAGCTAGAAGACAAAAGTTGAGATATAAGGAGCATACCCAAGAGTTGGGACCCGAGATTTAACACACACCATTGGGTTTCTATAAGAGACTAATGAATTTTATGAAATTTTTAGAACATATAAACCATCCCAACCATGTATTGAGCTATGAAATGGGTCCTAAGGGAAACTTAAGGGCAATATTGACCAAGTACGGTAAGTTCGTGAATTGAAGCTTCTTGAATTCATATTGTGGTTAATATAACAATTTTTGAAGTGATGGATAGTGTGAAACCTTTTGTGAAGTCAAAGAGGCCCAAGGAAAGAACTTGCTATTTGTTTTACTTAGAACTAGTAGAGAGAGACAAGTAACAAAGTGACCGAGGAAAATTGTATGGGACTGACAAACTCATGCAAACCGACAAAGGTGATTCCAAGGAAAATTGTATGGGACTAGACAAACTTGATGATTGAATAAGAGGAAAATGGGGTGTAATCAGAGTATGATGGTGATGAAACCATTTCTAGGTGAATATTGTTAAATCAAACAAGTTTTGAGCTTTTAGACTAGATTACGATCCTCAAATTGCAGAGTAAGGGTGAAGTTTGGTGCTTGAATCTTCTTGGTAGTAGAAATTATGAATGCTACTATGTTTTCACTCTGCATCACTCTCATCCTTTTTTCTGCTAATGATATTCCTTAATCCATTTATCTTCATGCATATGATGGTTCCATTCATTCATGCATATGCCATATCACTTTACCTATCACTATGGGCCAAAAACCATTCATACAGTTTTCTTTATCATTGACTTCCTTGTTCAATATAATTATTTACATGGGAGGCCATGGCTTCATGTTATGTAAGTAATACCTTCTACAATATATCATTGTGCTAAATTATTAAATGAGGTGTAAAATATACAGTCCTCAATGATTGTGAACCATTAAAATATTACAATCATGATTCAACCACTACACTCCCCACTTTAATATCAGTTACTACTAATGACCCAAAACCCATTAATTCTCTAGATCACTTGCCACCAATTAAAGGTGATATTTATATGTTAAAAATGTTCCATCTATATCATTTTCCCTTTCTTCTTCTACAAATGTTATGGTACTATATCGGGGGTTTGTCCAAACATGGGCATCGTTGTATCTCGCTTCACTTTCTCATGAGAAACCTCCATTAGCACGTCATTCTTTCACATGTAAAATTTTCATGAATGAATCTTATTTGAAACATATTCAATTTGATCCTACTTGATCCAATATTATCTATACACATGATGGCTTGAATCATCTAGGATTCACAATAGAAAATATTTTCCCTCCACCTCATGATCCTCATCTTTATCATGGATTCATTCGCATTACTAATGCTTATGGTCTCTGCATATTTTATTTCATAGTATTTATTGCATGAGACCCTTGTGATTTTACAATTACACTCAGAAAATCTTGGCTTGATTATATTGGGGACACCTTAGATCCTGATCATATTAACATCTCATTTCCTATGCCTTTCGGCCATGTTTTCATTTACAATGATTCCTTTCTTGGCTATTCACAAAATATTACATGCTGGTATGCACATGGTTGTCCACTACCTCCTTTCATTGATGAAGAATACATAATGGGCATGTAAAACCTTCATTGTAATGGCTCTTTACGTGATCAACTAGATATTATTGCTTACCAAGTCTCGAATGCTTCTCCATTTGGCTTTTACCGTGACAACAATGACCTCCTAGATGATATTACATGATCTTGTCCATATTCATGCACTTGGGGGCATCATGCTTATTCTTCCCCCCTCCTACCATTCTTAGGTGTCTCACACTTGTGTCTAGTCTCTCACACACATTATGCACATCTTGATACACTTTTGTATCATCATTCCTGATGATACACTCTCGTGATATTGTTCACACTTGATTTTTGAGGGCATACCATACAAATAAACCTCACACACTTCACACTTCACACATTGCACATTTATCACATCTCTTGCTTGCAAATTCTATTACATAGCATACACAATACACATTTCAAACTCAACGTATTCATGACATATCTTTCTTATACTTTTACACATTGCACTCATTACCCTATTACACACTATAGTCTCATGGTTCATATTCAAACTCGAGGGTTTCAATTTAAAGTGAAACCCCACTTTCTCACTCGCTCTCACTCCCTCATTCTCTATGCTCTAAACTTTGCGATTATATCTTTAAAGCACACAAGTCATACCATTTTCTGATGATGCAATCTTGTTCTATGGTTCATTCTCGACTGCTAAGGGGATATTGATCAATGAACCTCATCGCATACATACTCATCCTCATTCACTTAGGGGTCACGCGGATCCTATCACACTCACACTACATTCCATTCCATCTCAACAAAATTATATTACATATCTTGGTCACATTTATTCTTGCTTAAATTTACTCGTTACATGTACACTCTATTACACATGTTAAACAAATACTTTGTAGTCATTTTCTTTTATCATACACACATGCATGTGCGTTCACTTACATTCTAGTTGTGATTACATGATTTACATAGATCGATACACATAACATGGATGCTTGAGGTAGTACCTTTTACCATCCCCACAGTGGCTCCTAGGAGCATCGATTTCATACACTATAGGTGCTATTATTTCATTTTTCATAGCACATTATTATCATATTATGCATACTTTGATGTACATTTTATCTTTCTAATATGTTAATGGGTACTTCATGTGCAACATTTTTCTTGCGCAGTCTATTTACTTCTATGGATGTCTCCTATCATTTGCTTGTTCTTGTCTGTCATTGTTTGTCATTGTTTGTAGGATTTTCCTTATGTCTTGATTGTTCTCTGATTATTTTTATGCTTGTGGATACCATGATATTGATTGTCTTGTGACATCATGAGTGATGTCCCATGTTTGAAACCCACTTTTATGGTCTACATTACCTTCTTGCATGTTAGCTTACACATTGTCTTCTTGTCTGTTTAGATTACATCTTGTCTTCTACATGCGTGTTTATCTTGTTTGTACTAACACTTATTTCCAACCACTTTGTTTACATGTGCCTTGGTTTCTACCAAGCACACTCCCTCCACCACCGTAGGACATAATTTCATCACAACGATCAGTCCTCTTTTGGGCCACATACTCCTCATCAATGTTGAATGCACCCCTAAACTAGGTGGGGAATATATTGGGTGAATTAGTCACCCCATACCACATCTTATAGTCATAGTTGAGTATCGATACAACACGAGCTTATAAGTCGGACAATGGCCCTAGATCCCGACTTTTGTCCTTAGACAACATGAAACTAGCACCCAAACTTGGACAAGTAGCACTTTATGAGCCCCCGACACTTCCCGGATGATTGTGACTAGGGGGAAGTTACACACCATTTTTCAGTTTATCACTTCACACAACTAATTTTAAAGGCACACATTCCTTAACACTTAAAGCATGCATGTGATACACAACATTTTCTACTTTCGTGTTGGATCGGAACTATTCAAAATGGATAATATTTTTACAAACCATATACAATAGTGTTCACATTGGGGGAAGTAGTTAAATGTTGGAGGATGCAACCAATTTTTCTCCCTACACTTCTTTCATTCTTGTGCATGAGATTACCCAAAAACACTCGATTAGTGCAACCGCATGAGATCGCCCAAAAACTCATTCTTCTACATCATCTTTAGGATCCTTTCTACACTTTTTACTCATCACAGATTAGGTGCACATGTTCTTTTTCATTTAATTACATAATTTTACACACTTTTACACGTTTTGATCATATATACGCGTATTTGACTACTTGTTCATTCTTCTCTTTTGTAGGTTCGTCCTTATGGGAAGCAATAGTCACATCATCACACATCATCAACACATTAAGTGACATAAAAAAAATATAATCATGACATCTACACATACACTCTCACCCTAAGGTCATCATCATCATCGTCACTTATTTTTCACTTCCTCTTCTCTAGTTTCCATGCATCACATTTTTTTACTCCACACTTTTCTTGTCTCTCGGCACATTTTTGCCATTTATCTACATGGTTATTAGGTACACATTTATTATCTACTTTATGTTATCAAAAATTCACTAAAAAACATAAAATGGGGAAAAATTAGACAATAAATCATGCACTTTGGGTATTTATCTAGTCCTGATCACATACTATTATTCATATGATTCCTAAGTAAGAAAAGTACTAATCAACCCATGACCTTGGCCATATTTTCTTATTTTTTTCGCCTCTATTGATCTTACACTCCTTCTATCAAGTCTATCTTTTCACATTCGACATTTCTTACTTTGGACACCGGTGCCCAACCAAGACGCCAACACCAAGCACCCGCATCCCCTATGGGCACCCTTGACCTAACATTTTTACCACCAAGTATGTTATTTTATATATGGATCTCACGTAAGAAAAGTATTCACTAATGGCTCATCCCTAGTCTTTTTATCAGTGGTATACCATCAATCTCACTTGTCTCACACAATCATGAGTTTCCTATATAGTTTAGTCTGTCTCTCATGGGGTTTTAACTATCATCTTTTGGTTATTTTTCATCTTTAGTCTCTGGCTAGGGTGCCTGGAAAGGTGTTGGGGTGCCTTCACCACCAAGTCCTCTTTTTAGGCACCCTGGTCTCGGTTGCACTTTCTTCACATTTAGAATTTTGAGGTTTGTCTTTACGGTTTTGTTATTACATTCCCCTAGGTGTTAGTTCGACATGTCGAGCCATTAGTGTCAAAATTTGAACAAGAGATCCCTATATAAACATAACATACTCACTATCTTATATGTGGACTATCTACTATCAAGAGATAGCTATACTAAGGCAAAGGATTACATTTGGGCATCTTCTACATATGCATCACACAAGCATAGGGGAAAGGGTTGTATTCATTCTATTCCATCCACCATTTGTATCTTACATCTAGTTATTTCCCCTACTTTGTGTCATTGACGCTAGGGCACCCTAGGCACACAATTACACACACAAGCACACATAACTACATTAGGTCTGGAATGTAGTGCAGTGCTTAGTTGTAAGTCCACCATTGTGGAAGCTAAGGTCAGTCTAACCCCTTCATTTGCATCTTTATTTTTTAGGAATTTGATGCTTTGTATGGGGTTTTGTAGGTAGATCTTCATCACACAACTACAATGACATAAGTGAGGATATTGTGATAACTAAGTGACCAAGATGAAGATATTGTGAAGACCTTACAACACTGTGTCAGATTTAGATCTTGAGATTTTTTTCGACTACCAGAGCACCCAAATTACAAACCAAGGTGCCCACAGGTGCCCAAGTCCTCTCCCAGTGCCCCATCTAGACAGATCTTCATTTGTTGCAATTTCCTGGGTGACACTTTCATTCCCTTGTCCTATCCGCACATCATCTGTCCAGTCCTGCACACAAGTGAGGTAAGTTAATTTTAGGTTAGTACCTATCCCTTCCATTTCCATTATTTCATTTCATTTAAAATATCAAATAAAATTATTTAGTATTTACATTGCATTTATATTAGTTATTTCATTATTGTTACTAGTTTAGATTAACATATAAAATTCCCATTTTAGTTAATCATTTTGGTGAACCCACCTTTTTAGAATACCTTTCCTAGGATCCACTAAAACCTAATGGCTAAGAGTAGTTCATCTTCTTCACCTATCATGTCTCATTTCAACGTCAACCCTATCTATGATGAGGTTTCATTGTTGAGCTTAAAGCTCTATATAGTTCTCCCATCACTACACCCGACCATATCAAACAACAAACTTCAAGATGGATTACAACATGTACCTACTTGTTTTGAAGATTCTCCTATAGGCATTAGCATTGTTGATGATCAATAGCCTTTACTCGTGTACTCCATGTTATATGATTACTTGTGATCCACCTTCTGATATTTCATAGAAACATTAGATGATTCTCTTATTGATTACTTTCTTGGTATTGACACTTGTTCACATGAGCATATTGATTCTCCTTCTACTCTGGCCATTGACACAGTTCCCTCTCATGACTCTACCTCTTCTAACATTTCTTCTCATGATACATCCCCTCCTAGTTTTACATACTCCTTCACATTATGTTGATGATCCTATTGATAGTGTTCTTAGTGATATCCTCATTTCTGAGTCTTTATTAGATAATGGTGAGCCACTTGATGGTCATGATTCTCCTTCTTTCCATACTACTGAGTGTGACTCACCTACTCCATTACTATCTTCTCCTGAGATTGTATCTAGCACTACACATGAGTCACCACCATCTATCACTTCTTCTTCTCCTATTGTTTCATCTCCTCTTAGTACATCACTTCTATAGAGGCTTCTCCATCGATTACTTCACCTATTAAGGATGTTTCTAATGCTAGTCCAACCATTGCTATGGATATTCCATCTATATCTCCTATTATAGCTTCATCGGACACCTACTACTAGTGTGCCCTTAGCATCAGACCCTTCTCCATCACCTTTGGATATCCCTATGATCACTCACAATGGAAAATTACAACCACTTAACACATTATTCCATCTTCCACCATCCCTTCACAAGATATCCTTTCTCTCATGCACATTGTAGGATAGTTACAATCTCAGGTTCAAGTCTCTCACTTTAGAAAGTAGGGCTTATTATGCTTCCATTGACAATAATTCATTACATGGAAATCGGTCCCTAAGAAGATTCATAATTTTGCATTCCCTCATGATTTCACCATGCCTACTTTCACATGTTTTGATGGTATGGGTGACCCTCATGCTCATCTTCTACATTATCATAGGGCTATGGCCTCCTATTCTAATGATAGATTATTACTTAAGGCCTTTTACTATAGTCTTACCTGATGAGGCATTACAATGGTACACTCATCTCCCCTTTGGATCCATTAGTACTTTTTATGACATGGAGGATGCCTTCCTCCTATTGATTTATAATCAAAAATGGCCCTAAGGTTACTTATGACTAGTTACCTACTCTACATCAGGGCTCCACAGAACCTATCAAGGATTATATTCTATGATTCAATGCTTGTATCCATCAGCTTGTCTTCCAACCCATAGATCTTGAGAAGTAATTTATTTTCTGTCATGGCCTCATTCCTCCACTTAAAAGCAACAATTACAATATGATACATGTGATTCATTCCTTCTTCTATGCTATAAGGTTATTGACTTAGAACAAGACCTTCTCTCCACACATATCATAGATCCTCCACACACCTCTATAACTATTGCCTCATCTAGTTCTCCACCAAAACCTCATTTGAGCATCCTACACATAGTCTCCATCTTTTCCTCCCAAAAAGTAAACAAGCTCAACCCACTTTGCCACAAAAGCATACTCCTTCTCTCTCCGTGACAAGCTACTCCTCCTACCACTCCACCTAGGTCATGTGAGCCTTTACATTTCTCTCATCACACTGACCACATGATGTGTTGTGTGTTTTTTACTTAATGAGTGATTAATTCACCTACCCTCCAACCAACATCATCCACAACACCAATTACAACATCAACGTGACCAACCTTATTGTAATTATCATCGCATAAATGGCCATAGAGACAATGATTGTCTTGCCCTTCAAGATAAATTGCAACAATTAGAGGATAAGGGCATCATCTCCTT
The DNA here is from genome assembly GCA_018340775.1 of Taxus wallichiana var. yunnanensis. Lineage (NCBI taxonomy): Eukaryota > Viridiplantae > Streptophyta > Pinopsida > Cupressales > Taxaceae > Taxus > Taxus wallichiana. The sequence continues at coordinate 506,383,466 of CM031243.1, read as the reverse complement.
TGGTTCTCACCCATGTGAGTGATCCATATCTCCTCTACCTTGTTAGAGAGTTTCTACTACTATTGAGTCATCTCCTACATATGGTGCTTTGGCTATGATATATCCACATATATCTACTATTCACATGCATTCTCCATCATCATCCATTCATCCACCTCATCCACACTCCATCCATCTATCACCTCACATCGCTTGCTACTTCACATTGGTTTCCAACACTCCACTCTCGCACATCCCACCACAACTCCATATGACATTCAATTTGGTTCATACACTCATGTTACTTCCATTCCACATGCTTCCACCGCTCCACTCACCTTGGTATTTGGTAGGTGATTACTATCACCTTACCCCCGATGACACACTTGTGTTCTTACGAGTTCTTACATGACTATTGAGGGTTTTCTTTAAGAAATTTTCATCACATGCTACATCATTCATCTATGGTGCACCTCAATCATTTCCCGATGACACACTCTTGCTTTTTCATGGTTCATTCTTGATTGTTGAGGGATCTTAATTAAATGAACCTAATCATCTATACTATTGGGGGCATCATTAATTTCCCCTCTATCCATCACATTGACATATTATGATCACATTACATTTCATCCCACGACACACATTCATCACAACATTATTTTTTATCATCATATATCATCTCTTTTTCACATATTTTTTACATTCACTTCATATCTCATCATTATTCGCATTACACATTCCACTTTACAAACATTTCACTTACTCTCACTCATCACATTCTATTTGTCATCATTACACAAATATTCTATCAATCAACATTAACAAAATACAAAAATCATCACAAACATTTCAATAATAAATCATACAACAATAGATATACCACAACATAATCTCATCATATATAAATCACACGTGTCCATACATATGTAGAAAATATAATCATCATTGGGGAAACTCCCTACATCATATACAATCATGATAATCAAACCTCATCATCACTATCACTCTTGGGTACTATGAGAGCCCTAGAACTAGATGCCTCACCACTCACTCTACGTGTTGTTTTCATGGCCTCGATATCTCTCCACTTGCCTACGCAATAAGGTGTTCTCCATAGACTACTCCAAAAATTGACACTACAACTCCATGAACCATACAAATACATCTTGTGCCAAAGGGCCACCACCCAATGCCTCATGGGCTCGATGAGTCTCCTCACATGCCTCATCCCTCTGGCTACTAATACAATACATGTGGCTACCGCCACGGCCACTAGCTCAAATAAATAGGCATGCTCACCCGTGATCTCATCCACTCACTCCAATATACCTCCACCAAGAATGTCAGTTGAGCACATTCCACATCAAGGTGTGGATGGATGTGTCGACTATCAAGGACCAATATGCATCACCTACACAAAAAAAAAACACCAATGCATTAGAAAACCATTACTAAAACATAAGCCAAAAAAACAACATACATAATGTAACTATATGTAGATACTCACGCTCAGCTACAACATTACCACAGGGTTGGGGACATGTGCTTCCCCACTCTCCTCCTCCTACATATGGTAACCCCACTGGATCTACAAATAATGGGAACAACAATACCCATCGATGTGTCACCCACCATGCACAATACTCCTCTGTGCTACCAGCATCATCTACGTCTATCACCTCTATCACTACATCTACCTCATCTAGACCAAGAGGTGCTAGCTACTCTATTATGGGCCTTAGTCTGGCCCCAGCCCTCCTCGGTGCTCTAATAGCTCTCAGCCATATATATGGCTTGGGGGCACATCTTGAGCCATACCAAACTGACGTGATACTCTCTCCACCTGAAAAAGCTCCACACCTGAAAATCTATCCTCTAGCCACATTGTCCTCGAATACACCATAACTCTATAACATCCTTGGGCCATCCTCCATAATCATGGTATGGCCTCCATGTGATGGCCTCGGGCCCCATCCTATCTATCAATGCCCTATAGGTATATGTATCCATCCTGTGCCCACAAACATATTGACCCACCTCCTCACATATATCTCAAGTCTATCCCACTCTGCTCATGGACCCCAACTGGCCTCAACACTACTATGTGCTCATACGCCCACACATGTGTAAGAACATAGTAGCTCTATCCCCCTCCATGCTCATCATGAGTAAATCGATATAAATCTTTGTATAAGTGAGCCAAACACACATGGGCCCATGTATATCTAGTACTCTCCTCCTCTATACCAACATATGTCATGCATCTTATACAAGATGCCCACACCACCTCCCTCCACCGCTATAGATGAAGCAATAACAACCGCTATGAATTTCTGCAAAATGTGGAAACACCAGACCTCAGAATAACATCTAGACTGATATGAGCCTTGGCAGGTGTTCGAGTCCCTACAAAATACCATCTCGCTACTCACATCTACCTATCCATGTCCTCTAATGGCATCACTCATGTACCTCTCTCCCAACAACCAAAAACAAAAAATATACGATACACATCCTCAACGTAACATCATCTCCCCTATAGGAAACCAAAAGGTACACGTGTCTACACACCATCTATCACATAGTGTAGTCAACATAGGCATATTATGGGGCACATCCCCATCCATCATGTTATATGTCATGCCCACATGGTCCATAACATCCCAATCATCATTAGAAAACCCAATCCAAGTAACATACTCAAATGACACCCACCGTGGAACTCCCTCGAGTGGATATCCCTCTACACAACACAAAATAACAACAAACATTGCATTAGAACACCTTATAGGTACAAATACACTCACTTATCACATTTATATCCATTAAAAATCCCATTCTTCATCATCTAGACCAAATACACACATTTTGGACCAAGGCACCCAGATGCAAGACTGGGGCACCCAGAAGAGAACACTAGTAGGACCTAATGCCTGAGATCTGGGCACTCCTATCCCAAGGGTCACTAGTGCCCTCACTGCTATTTGTCCAGTCAAAAACCTCAAGAAAATAAAAATCTCAAATTTACAAAAATTCACTGAAAAACAACTACTACACCCTACATTTTTGAAAAACAATGCACTTACCAACTCCACAGTCATGTGCGATGCTACGATAGTCACCACCCTCTCAAACCAACTAGGACATGTGTTGTTCTCACTTGCATCTTCACTTACTTAGAACTCAAACACAATCATGCAAATAACAAATGAGGTGACTAAACACTTTTTCACCTTACTATTTATAGTTACTTTTTCATCACCCACTTTACTATAGTCATTATTTCATGCTTATTACCACTACTAATACACATCACATGATTTTGTCACATCTTGAGTGTTTCTACTCCGATTTACACCCGTTTTTAGTGTTTCTTTAAAAATTCTACCTACCACCGTATTGAACACATTACATGTGCATTAACTCTTAAATTTATCTTCCAACCAAATCATACACATTTTTGTGATTTCTATCACTTTCCTACATATTTCACATTTACTTTTGGCTTAGTGTTCATTCTTATCATCACTTCCCCTTTCTTCAAAAGGGGGCATATCATTGGGGTCATCCTATAATTCCCTTATATCACTACACATTTAAAACATACTAATAAAATAATTTGAGACATTTACTAATTACAATGTGAATTTCACCATTAGTTCCCCTAATGACCTAATATGGGGGTAATAAATACACAAAATTTTCTATGTGATGTTTCATCAACTCCCCCTAATGATATAAATGGGGAAAAAAGCTTAAAATTCCCATATGGCACATTTCATCATTCCTTCCCCTAATGACCTAACATGGGGGAAAATAAAATGATTAAAAATATTTTCATGCGTAATCATTCACTAATTTCTATCAATCCCCCCTAATGACCTAACCTAGGGGAAACTAGTGTAAAACCTATCCAAAAGTAATTAATCAATCAATCAATCAATTAACATTCAAAATAAAAAACATATCATTCAATCAAATACAATGTAACACAATTGGCCTCCCAGATGACCTAACTTGGGAGTTACGTGGCCTCCTAGATGACCTAACTTAGGAGATTACATTCATTTTGCTTCTAGATGACCTAACTTGGAAGCCATCTCACATTTCATGCTTGCTTCCAGATGACCTAACTTGGAAGCCATCACATTGCGGTGACACCCATGGAGTGGGGGAAAGAGTGCCTTTCCTATACCACTCCTATATGGGTCAACTATTTGATCAAAATTGTCTGGATCCTAGAAAACCACAAATCTTTGATCTGAGTCCATCTCTGCAGTGGCTAGATCTTGAGGATGTAGTTAGAGATTGGAGAATAACACACTTTTCTCCTACACTCTTCCTCTGGCGACAAGGACACCCAAATCCTCCCGGTTGATAATTTGTATACATGCATTTGGGTTGGGAATTGATCACTCCCTACCCCATCTCATCATCATCATACATTCTAATCATCACTCTCATTTAGTGCACTTCATCATACTATTACATTTTTTTCATTACATTACATGGATCAAACTAGTTGATCCATGGTTCGACACATTTTTTGGTTCTTTTGGCACGCTTCTACTACACATCTACGCATTTCTACTATACAGTGGGGCTTCTCTGGATTTCTCTCAAGTACATCTCTATCTACTTTATGTTACTGAGATTTTTCTCACCAACATAAAGTGGGGGAAAATGTAGTCACAAAATCATGCACTTAATATTACATTTTTACCGCCAAGTATGTTATTTTATATATGGATCTCGTGTAAGAAAAGTATTCACTAATGACTCATCCCTAGTCTTGTTGTCACTAGTCACTCGATTATCGGTCTCACTTGTCTCACACAATTGTTAGTTTCCTATACAAATTTCAGTCATCTCTCATGGGGTTTTAGTTGTCATCTTTTGGTCATTTTTCATCTTTAGTCTCTGGCTAGGGTGCTAGGGTGCTGGTGTGGCCCATGCCCCAATCCTCTTTTTGGTGCCCCGGTCTCGGTTGCACTTTCTTCATTTAGAATTTTGAGGTTGGTCTTTATAGTTTTTTTATTACATTCCCTAGGTGCTAGTTCGGCATGTCGGGCCATTAGTGTCAAAATTTGAACAAGAGATCCCTATATAAACATAACATACTCACTATCTTATGGGCGAACTATCTACTATCAAGAGCTAGCTATCTACTAAGGCAAAGGACTACATTTGGGAATATTCTACATATACATCACACAAGCATAGGGGGAAAGGGTTGTATTCATTCTATTCCATCCACCATTTACATCTTACATCTAGTTATTTCCCCTACTTTTGCATCATTAATGTTAGGGCACCCTAGGCACACAATTGCACACACAAACACACATAACTACATTAGGTATGGAATGTATTACAACACTTAGTCATAAGTCCACCATTGTGGAAACTAAGGTTAGTCTGACCCCTTCATTTGCATCTTTATTTTTAGGAATTTTATGCTTTATATGGGGTTTTATAGGTAGATCTTCATCACACAACTACAATGACATAAGTGAGGATATTGTGACAACCAAATGACCAAGATGAAGGTACTATGAAGACTTTTAACAACTTTGTTGATTCAGATCTTGAGATTTTTATAGACCGAGCACCCGGATTACAAACTAGGGTGCCCACAGTGCCCTTGATCCTCTCTCAGTGCACCCGAGTCTAAACAAATCTTCATTTTTGTAGTTTCCTAGGGACATTATCATTCCCTACCCTATCCGTACATCATCCTGTCTAGTCATTACACACACAACGAGGAAGGTAAATTTTAGGTTAATACCCTATCCCTTTTCATTTCCATTATTTTATTTCATTTAAAATATTAAATAAAATTATTTAGTACTTACATTGCATTTATATCAGTTATTTCATTGTTGTTACTAGTTTAGATTAACATAGAAGATTCCCATTTTAGTTAATTGGTACCAAGCATTAAGCATTAACTATCACCACCTAATGTTACATCCAAAGGCATATCAAGAGCATTCAAGCATCCTTCTAACATCACACAAGGGTAAGGGACTGCATTATTCTTCATACACTTCATATGAGGGGAAGTTCATTCTTTCATGCACACATCTATTTACATATTTTACATTTAGCTACTTTCTTCGCTATCAGTACGATACATGCACAAAAGCCACCTAGGGCACAATATATCTCTCACACACATAGAACTACATTGGTTCTAAAATGTAGTGCAACGCTTAGTTGTAAGATCACCCATTTGACATTTGAGGACAATTCGACCCCTCATTTGCATTATTTTCTTTTTAAGATTTGATGCGCTTTTGAGGGTTTTGTAGGTCACTTCTTTATTGCATGTTATCAATGACATCAATGATCATTGTGTGGCATACTACCGATAGGAAGGAAATAACAATGAACACCTCTTGACCCTCCAAAGTTGGGGTTTTGAGGTTATGAGTACTCACATGTGTACCTAAAGTAGGTCCAGTAGTGCCCGCAGACACCCCCGACTTATTCCATGTGCCCTAGACCGGGTAGATCTTGCACCTGCATAATTATACGGGTTTTAGTGTGATAGTTTCCCCTCTTTATTCATCATTTCTTCACTTCAAAGCATAGTCAAATTCAATTATGAATTAGATAATTTATCCTATCTCCTCTTTTTAACTAGGGTTTCATACTTTGTAGTTCATTTTTCTTGGGTAAAATTATATAATTCATTTTTATTCAATTACTACTAAATTACAATTATATTTATGCATCTATTTATTTAAATATTGTTTAATCAATAGATAGGTAGTCAAATATCCAAGGATACTAGAGATGTCTTGGTTGGAGTCGACAAGGTTAACACAAGGTAGATCACAAACATGGGATAGTTATTCGATACGCCGAAAATGGAAATTTTAGATTCTTATGTTGTCTAAGGGATAAGGGAGGTAAGATAAGCCATGGTATTTGTGAAACGATTAGAATAACGAGGAACAATTTGAAGGTTATCTTGGTCAAACACCTCGAGAAGAAAGGTGACAACGTCCTTATATTTATGAATGACTTCGTTTTACATTGATAGGTTCCTTTGATTTTATTGATGATGAGCTAAGAGTCATCATATATATCAAGAATTTGAACACCTAGCATAATAGTGGTTTTGAGACCCAAGATAAGAGCCTTATACTCAACTTTGTTGTTAGTCCACTCAAAGTTAATCTTATAAGCGATGGGGATAGGGGTATCCCAAGGAGGAATAATGATAACACCAACTCCTCCCCTTGTCGATACTTAGATCCATCAAAGAAAAGTTTCATCTTGAGGGGAGATATTTCATAATCAATGCTAAGGATAAACTCATTAGGAAACTATTTGTGAGGAAGCTAATTTAAGGAAGAGGGGCTTCAAACTATTTGATCGCAGAATAACATGGCCCTTGATCTATTTTGGGAGATAAAATCTAGGTCAAACTCGGTCATGAGCATAAACCAATGAGCGATATGATCATTATGATAAGGTTTGGAATGGATGGTTTTAGGAAGGTGGAAGCTAGTGACTACAAAGGTTTTATGATTACAAGAGTTGATGATGAAGCTTGGAAGTGGCAAAGAAAAGGGCACAACACAACTTTTCAATGTTAGTGTAGTGGGTTTCATAATCGTGAAGGGTACAACTGATATAATAGACAACCTTCTCTTTGCCTTACTCATTGTGGTGTGCTAACATGGCACCTAGAGCATGATCGGAGGTAGAGATGTAAAGATACAAGGGTTCCCCCTGTGTGGAGATGTGAGCACATGTGGGGAAATAAGATATTATATAAGATCATCGAAGGATTTTTTACAGCTAACATCCCATTGGAAATGGTGTCTTTACGAAGGAGATGGTGAAAGGGCTGACACCGATTAGAGAGTTGCAAGATAAAGTGATGGACTGATTGAAGTTGGACTTGGAGACTACGAAGCTACTTAAGATTGGAAGGAGGGGGCATCTCAAGGATGTCCTTGATTTTAGCGGGGTCAACTTAAAAACCCCTAATATAGAAAATGAAGCCAAGGAGTTTTCTAGTTAGAACTTCAAACACACACTTGGTGGGATTAAGATGAAGGAAGAAGTGAATAAGGCACTCAAAGAGGATTTCAAGGATGGAAATATGGTCTTGTTGATGCTTGGATTTACCTAAGAGTTCATCAACATAATCCTCTATGATTTTATGGATAAGGTCATGGAAGATATAGGTCATAACACGCTGATAGGTGGCCCCAGTGTTTTTCAAACCAAAGGGCATGATGTGGTAGCAGAACGTCCCTCAATGGGTGATTGAAGAAGTCTTATGATGGTATTATGGAGCAATAAGAATCTAATTATAATAAGAGAAACCATCAATAAGAGAAATCATTTGATAGCTGACCGTGAGGTCGCCGAGCTGATCAAAGTTGGAAAGGGAAACTTGTCCTTAGGGAGAACGAGGTTTAAATATTGAAATTTGGTACGGATGTAAATATTTCTAGAAGATTTGGTAATGGGTATAATGTTCAAAACCCATGCGAGATAGTCAACGTGAGGATGGATGAAGTTAGTAGAAAGAATATGATGTAGTTATTCTTTGATGAGGAGGGAAATGTGAGGATACATGTGACAAAACTTTTTTAATAGGCTTAGCATTGGGGATAATGATGATGTTATTAACAATGATGGAAGGATCGAGACCAAGTATGTTGGAGTATGACCATGCGGAGGCCTGGTTATTCTTGGATAAGAAAGAGGTAAAGGCTTTAAGCTCTTGTGGGTCAAGAGATTGACCAACCTTAAGGATATGGGGCTCTTGAGGAGTCCCTATGTCGATGTCGATGGTGGATTCATTAAGGAGGGTGGTGGAAGTGTCTAGAGGTAGGGACTTATGGATATGAGAATCCTCACCCCTCATATAGGAAAGAATGGAATTGTCACTTGCTGCATCAAGAACGTCAATGGCAAGAGAATATTCCCATATCATCTTAGGGTACTTAAGAGGAAAGGATCAAGTCTCACCTTATTCCCGATAGGTGATTGGTTTGAGGAAATGGTGGATATTAAAAAAATTCAGGAGGAAGTGACATAATATCATCCATGTCTATGAAATGGTCATATCGGGAAGGAGATGATGGTTGGATGTTAATGTGGGATGAGGAAGAAGTGCATGGAGAGGAAGTGGAGAGATATTTAAATCCCAAGCCACAATTCTCATGGGGTTTATGGGATTTGTCAAAGATAAGATCATGTATACCTTGTTCGTAACACCTAAGACCAAACCCTTTCCACACATAGTGGTAGAAGTAGGTGTAAGAAAAGGATGGATTATAAAGGAAATCAAAGCCATTGGTGTATGAGTATAAGGTTGGTCATCGTTAGTGTGGGAAGAAGGGTGATCAATGCCCCCATTAAAAAGGTAAGTTTTGAGATGAGAGGTGTTGAAGGAAATGATATCCCCAAAATTAGATTGATATGTAGGAGGCTTATCGTGCTCGACTAAGTCGATTAAGGGAGGGAAGATAATTAAGAGAAAGGATTTGATACTCCCCAATGAAATTTGCTACATCACATGGTCAAGATACTCATCAATAAGTTTTGGACGTATGTACAAAATAATTAGTGGATGGTTCGTAAGAAGGATCTGGTTTAGGGATAAACACATCATTTGGTCAAGTAAGTCATATGACATGCTTTAAATGGAGGAAGATCGGCAAGGAGAGTATGGATCTTCCCGTCATGTTCATATTTGATACAATAGTGAAGAGTGGATGGGACACAATGCATGGTATTCATCTAAGGGCATCCAAGTAGAACATTATCTTGGAACTCTCCTACAATGTAGAATATCTCATGAAGGAGTTTTTGCCAATACCGATAGGAGGATGACTATTCCCACGGATGGGGAAACAACATCATTAAAGGAATGGAGGACCATGAGATATTGGGTAACAACGGTATCGGGAAGTTTAAGATGATTAAAGTTATAAGATGAGATAATATTAATACTAGCACCATTTTCTATCATGGAACGATGGATGAAGGTATCATTTATGTGGAACGGTGATGAAAAGAGGAAGGTCATGGTGTTTAGGGAGAAGGTTGGGGATCTCGAGTCATCAAAGGACATGGTGGTATTGGATTCAAGGAATATAATAAGGGCCATGAGGGGTTTATGATCATCAAATGAGATAGGAATGCGTTGTAAAGCTTCAATAAGAACCTATCGATGGTTAGGAGAGATTTAGATGAGCTCATAAAGGGACATCTTAATAGGATCCTAATGGAGCTGCCTTATGATGATGTGTTTAATAGTATTAGGATGTTGGGTTAGAGGCGTGACTAGGATGGATACCTTATAATTAGATGAGGGAGGAGGAGTAGTGGTCTCACTAAGAGGAGGAGCGATGCAAAATTTGGATTTGGATGAGGTATAAGGATGAGGCTCATAAGGGTGAGCACGAGTGGTAATACAAACAATGTCAATATAAAGGGTAGGGGTGGAATAGCTATAAAAGAGGAGGATTTAGAAGCCTTTGAAGTGGTGGATTGGAATGGAGGATCGGGCTTGGATGTGGATGAGGTGGTAGGAGGGAGAGGGTGATCCTATTCACTAAGAAGGTCATATTCCTCTACAAGGTTATCAATAAGAGATCATAGGGCTTTACAACATTCATTGTCATGACCAAAGACACGGTGGTAGGTGCATATGGTATTGGAAGAAAACCATGTGGGTTTTAGACCTCGTGGATCAAAGGGATTAATAGGAGGAAGGGTGATTGCGGATGCTTGGTGTAGACACCAAATTTTAGTATCACTACCCTCTTCACCCCGCATTCGCTCTCTTTCATCGGTGTCACCTATTTGAATTCCCTTTCCCTCATAAATTTAATTTAACCCTCTAATTATCATTTCCCACCTTTAATCCTATCTTACCCATCCCATTATTTTATCTATTTTCATTATCTCTAATCATCATTAATCACCTCTAATCCCATCTTAATCACCCTCTCATTTTATTCTCCCTAAATCATTGCTAATTACCCCTAATCATCATTAATCACCTCTAATCCTCACCTAATTTTTATCTCATCCATAAACATCCCAATTTTTCATCCCAGGCCTCCCATTTAATGTTTTACCCACCCATGGACTTTATTTACTCCTTTCCACCTCCCACCTACCCATTTATCTTCCTATGTAACCCTAACTTGCCCATTTCATCTCGAAACCAAAATATGTCCCTTTAGGCCCATTTTGCCTCGAGTTGGGCATCCTTCCACCGCCCAAGTGGATGACTCTGTAGTCTCCAATGATCTACCTAGGTTGGTGTCGACCTTATAAATATGATCCTACCCCCTTTTTTGTGGGATGCAAATTTGAATACCCTCGGCTATCTTGCGACCTTGCTTTGGTTTCATGTGCGTGCTTGCAGATATCATCAATGTTGTGGAGTATTCTTGGAGATCTTGAGTTCAATTTTTGAGCCTTAGAGTTATCTTTCCATTGCATGTTTAGATCCACCATTTCCACCTTTAAAACCATCATCACTAGTGTTTCTGTGTCTCGCAATCATCCTAAGGCCTCATCCTCGCAATTAGTCACCTCCTATCATCATCTCGCAAGGTATTATTTTATCCATTCCATCCATTTGATCTTAGATATGTCCTATTCTTCATCCACCCTACCTTGTCACCGTCACAACCCGCCTCTCTATTTTCTATTTTTCTATCATCTTTCCTTTCATAGGTTTGATCCATGTGTCCCCAAATCCCTCGGATCTTCCGATACCATTATCTCATCCTTCTACCACCCTAGGTCTACTTTTTCATCCTTTGTTCACCACATATCCAATCCAATCATCATCGACCGAGCAACAAGTTGTGCATCCTTCATCATTTTAAATTTTTATTGCATCCTTTCAAAGAGATCTTGATCTAATTTATTCTACATTGTCATTTCTCTTTCCGGATCTAGATCCGATTCATATCATCTTTGGATACATCTTTCAAAGCCTCTTACGGGCTTGTTTATGCATTCTTATTTCATACCTCCTTTAGTTGCCATAGATATATCCTGGTCACCATCGACCACCGTCTGATCTCGGGTCGCCACAACTCCGTGCACATTTGGTTTATTTTTATATATCTATATATACAAACATTTTCGTCCACTTATGCAATTCAATATTCCATTTAGTTCAGATTTACTGCATATTATTCAAATCCATTATCAAATTTATTTTATATCTTATCTAAAAAGAGGTGACATCCATCCTAGGAAGCTCACACTTCTCGGGACTGGATTTTTGGGCAGCCCTCCATATATTTACTAATCCATTTTTCTTCCGAGTCTTCTTTGGTGTGTAATTTATCCTCATAAGAAGGATGAGTTCACCTTGTTCTTATATCCATCCATATCACTTTAGAAGGTACTATAAACCCTTCAATAATTTGGTGTTATTTATTCCATTACTATTTCACTAATTTGAGACAAGAACAAAGAAATTTGTTCAACACTTGGATAATACGTTGGAGGATCTTGATGTAGGATTTGATGGGAGTTTGTGAAGGTGAATCCTCATGGACTTTGGGTCAATTTTATTTTGTTGAAGAGGGTGGAGGTAAGATAAGTTTCTTATTCTTGGGTTTGGGTTTGGATTTGGATGAAGGGTAGGACGATTTGGATTTTGATTTGGATAATTTATATGAAGATTGAGGGGAGGAATGGAAGATGCATATTTAGATCCAAATTTTTGGATGTAGGTTTAGGATGAGGGGTAGATGGTTTTCATTAGTTGATAGTTTTAAATTGAGGTGGGGTAGTGATAGGTGTTTTAAATGAAGGGTATAGTTCTAAAATATACAAAGTGTTATAAGATAGATGTATGAATGTTGGATATTTTGGATGAAAGGGGTCTAGAAGAGGAAGCTCCAATTTTTATGAGGGTGAGTGAGAGACTTACGGATGGGGGTGCCAATATTTTTAGACTTATGTTATGAGGTTTTACCCTTGGTGGGGATGATAATAATTTCAACAGGGGGGCTATCTTGAGAGGTGGATGTGGGTGATGTAGATGGTGTGGAAATGGTAGATGCAAAAGGTTCATGGGAGGGTGGTGAGTATGTTGATGTGGAGGTGGTCAAATCCATAAAAGATGTGGATGGGGGAGGGACATCATTCACGGAGATGTATGTTTAGTAGGGAGAAGGGATAATATAGATTCAGGGGTAGGTAGATGTGCAGATGTAAGGGATATATGAGTGATTGATGTAGCCAATGTGGTAGATGTAAGGATAGGAGAGGTGGATGAAGTAGGTGGGGTTTCAAGAGATGTGGATGAAGTAGATAAGGAAGGAAACACATAAACGTGAATTAAATTACCGATAGTGTGAGTGTCGGGAGTTTGGGATGTAGTTGGGGGACTTGATTATTTGTAGGATGGTTAGGAAAGGGTTGTTTAAATACATCAAGTGGTTGGTTGGGAGGATCATTAATATTATTCACTTGAAGATCCCTTGATCAATAATTTGTTGAATGAGATCTTTGAAGGTACAAAATTTTTCAATTTCATGACCATAGACTTGATGATGTTTGTAAAAATATCCCTCACGATACCAAGCGAGGTTTGGGATGTGATTCATCAAGGGGTCAGATAGGAGGAAGCTGGAAAAGTTTGGTGGCCATGATTTTATCAAATATCAAGCTATAGTACTCCTTAGGGAGTATATTCAAAGTAGGATGAGGAGCCTTTTGAGAAGGCTCGGTATGGCAGTGGATGAAGAAGAATATTTAATGACAATTAAATTTTCCATGCTTTTGGAATTTTCATTATAATAGGAGGAGGAAGATTTAGTAAACTTGGCTTTGGGTTTGTTGGATCAAATTTTAACGCGGCCTTACTCAAAGGTGTGAATTTCAATTTTATGAGCCATAGTGAAATATTCCTCAAAGCTTTGAAAGGATTGGATCGAAGGGTGGAAGAAATATGCTTGGCGTAAAATAGGGAAAAGAGATCGATGAGCTCGGTTTGGGGGAGAGAAAAGGATAGTTGGTTTATAATTCCATGCCATCTTGCAATGAAATATGTATTAGATTTGTCCTCAAACGGATTAATGGTGTAGAGAGTGGTGATAGTTATTTTACATGAAATGTTGATAGAGAAATGTTCTAAGAAGATCTAGGTAAAATGAATAAATGAGAAAAGGGAATATTGAGGGATTCCATTGTACTCAGTCCAAGATACATGAGTCTAGAAAATGACATAGGAAAAGTGTGGAGCATGAGGTCCGATCATGGGAAATAACGTAGCATGAATATCTAAAGGCATAGAGGTGATCTTGGGGTCATCGTTCATTATTAAATTTAGACAACTTAGGAAGTTCCCAGGTGAGGAGGATAATGTTTGACAAGAACAGATGGATTGATAGGCTCATTAAAAAAAAATCGTAAGTGAAAGAGGTCTTGGGACCCAAAGTAGTGGCATCTAGATTGGTAAACCTTCGAGAAAGGTTTGTATAGGATCATTGGATGTAGATGTATTATCCTATGATTTTGCAAGGGAAAATTTCCACTTGAAAACAAGACAATTGCACCCTAATGTCAAAAAAGTTCATTGTAGACCTTTCCAAAACCCCTCCAAGTCAAAGCATATCCCATGTATCAGTCCTATCTTGTCCTTCTAGTGGTTCATGTGTGTGTATGTCACCCTTCCCCATAGGTGATTTAGGGAGAACAAGATCATCCAAGTACTTCCAAGGCAGTATCTCTTAAGGTGGATTTTCAAGCAAGCTTAGGAAGGGCTATCATCAACCTTTCTAAGATAAGTACATACCCCTAGAGCTATGTTGAAGGCCCAAATCCATCAAGGAGGTGTATTCAAGATCCAAGATCATCATGTAACTGATTTTAGAAGATTTTGGAAATATTTGAAGACCTAGGAGAAAATTCATCAAAAGTGGGTTTTTGTTGTTGAAGGAACTTGCAACACGAAAGAATGCCTGAGCTTTGGGAGATTATTATAAAAGCTTTAGAATGAGTTAAGAGGAAAAAAATAATAATGAAAATATATTTTAAGTTCTATACATGATGGAAATCTCATATTCTCCACAATCCCCATGCATTTTTCTATGTAACTCATTCTTTGCAGGCACATCAGTAATCTCGAGAAATAATGGGGGTTTTGAGAGGTTTGTAAGAATAATAAAATCATGATACCCATCCCATCCTTCTCAAAATTCCTTTTCCAGTCAATATCATATAAATAAGTGTCAAAAAATTCATCCAGGAGCTAGAGATATGACATTTTCAAGTCACCACCCAAGGTACATGTTCGATACTTAGTCATTTTTTTGGTGCCACATGGTAGCATGAGGTTGAGGCACACTTTTGTGCCCCCATTTTCCCTTTTCAAGGGGACAAGGGGAAAAATAATTTCCCCCACCTTAAGCATCATGGACACCTCATGTGACCCCGATGACTTCTTTTAGCTCCTTTTGACCATTTTCTTAGCCCCCTCTCCATCTCTCACATGTGTGACAAGTGTCAACCCAAGATGAGGGTGCAATTTTATGTCCCCATATTCCATTTCCAAGGGGAAAAGGGGGACAAAAATCTAACTCCCTCCTTTATCCCATTAGGTTCTCTATGTGTTCGAAAAGTGCCCCCGAGTGCTAAATCTCACCCCCTCTTCCATCCTCTCCGCTCATGCATGAGTTACAAGTGGCATGATAGGGTTAGGGTGAAATTTTTCCCCTATTGTCCCTTTCCAAGGGGACAAGGGGATAAAAAAATTTACCCCCTCCCTCAAGGTATCCAAACCTATATATTCCGCACTTGGTCATTTTCACTCTCGCCCCCATATTTACGCATTTGCACCTGAACATCGATAAATTCTTTCCAGATTCCTCCATTAAATTTTCTCTCTTGCATCCATCTCACCATCCCTCCATGATCTCAGCACAAAGAAATATCATGAAAAAGCACATATTTCAAAGGCTCTTGATATTTTTTTGTCGAATGACTCCACAACCCCATGAAGTGAAAACCTTTATAACTTGAAGACTAGTGCCTGATTGACATGGGTTTTTTACATTACTATAAATTTCTAGGCACCTTGAAGACCCAAGTGAAAGAATTTACATGCACGACTTGGATTTTTTTCAGCGAGAAACCCTAGTTTCATGCTCACAAATTTTAGAAATTTATTTTCTCCTATTCGAGAGATCGGGTTGAGCTAAAATTTTATATGTGAGATGAAGAAGAAAAAACCATATCAAAAAAGTTGATTTCATCAAAATCTGAATTCGGGAAAGCCAATTTCTAAAACAGTAAGTCTCTACACAAGAGCTTACTATAAATAATAAAGCTTCATAAAAGGCAACTTTTGCAAAGGTAAAATTTTTGGTGAACATTCAAAGGAACGAGAAAGGTGATCAAAGGTGTTCAAAAGAAAGTGAAATAACAATTTACTAAAAATAGTAAATTATCATTCCAAGTGCGAGATATGGCGGTGGGATCAGTTTCCATCTATTTATCTACCTTTTGGCATCTTCACGGGAGTCCCAAATGATGACATTTCTCTAGGAAGGTGATTCATCCTTCATAAAGGATTGTAGACATAAATTTTGTTCTGATGGTGAACAATGGCGAGAATACAACATTGCAAGGCATAACATGCAAGCTCCCAAGGAATGTTTCCATCTAGTAAAGTGTGTAAAAAGGGTCAACTGATCCCAATACCATCATTATAAGCATTCAACCAGGTTGAGGTCATTCGCTCTCCCCAAGAAGCAAGTTGAGCAAGCTCAGTGAGTTGTTCAAAGTAGGCCAAACTAGTTGAACTTAGTGAGCTAGATCAAGTAAGCCATGAGTGAGCTAGGAAAGAGTTCAAACTTCTCAAATTGGTAAAGGGTAAAGTTTGCAATCTTATGGCATAGTATGTGGAACAGGGATGTAGGTGTCAAGAAATTTGAATATCGTGTACAAAAATTGTGAAATCCTAAGGAATAGGAGAGTGATCACGATTCTCATTAAGAGGTCCTGGAATACATAATCATAAGTGAGGCTTGTGTTAATCTTAATACCACTTTGAGAGGTATTAAAAATTGTTATTAAACACTCATTCGATGGTCTGAGGTGTATGTGTATCATGTGCAAGGGGAAATTTGTGATCATCATTATCGTGAAGGGCATTGTGTTTAAACCGAGGCTTCATCGAGCTCTCCAATCGGTAGAACAATGTCATGAAGGGTTAAAAGAGGCCAATTTCCATATTCTACTTCTCCAGTGTAGATCTTCAATAAAGGTAGAGAAATTTTTAGTCATGATTTGGTAACATGTTTTCTTCCTTCTCCTCTTTCATTCTCTCTCCTTCTCTCTACCCCCCTTCTAGTTCTTCGTTGTGAGAAATCATAATGTTCATCCTATTCATTTAAATGTGACTTGAGAAAACATTATAATAAGTCACCCTTAATTAATAAAATGGGACTTAATTTCATTCCTAAGTATTCAAAAAGTCACCAAGGTCATGTGGGGGGGTAGGTGGAGAGATTTCTAAGTTCTATAAATTTTAATGACACCCTTATTCCAAAGGGTTTTCGATTTTGTATGCTCAAGAGTGAATTGCTACTTGAAGAGAACAAAAGAGATAGCTGATTTATTCTATTTTCCTCTCACATTATTCCTCTATTTCTCTCAATGTACATCTTTTCTAAATTTTCAATCAAGGAAGGAGTTTCTGTTTTCCAAGACGCGTGAATGTGTGCAACTTTGTGTACATAGTTTCTTCTCATCGTTGATATCAAATCATAGTTGTTTTTCTTTCCCTATTTTTGTGTGATGATAATTTCTAATTAATGCTTTTAGGAATCTAATTTTTTAACTACAATATTATTCCTCTTTTATTTTCACACTCCCCTTTTCCACCTTTTCAAAGAAATTCCTCCTTGTAAGAGATTGCAAGCATTTTTACGAGATCGGTGGAGTGCTCCTATTGGATCCCCAACCTTGGAAACCCACATATTTTTATCTTCATACATGCAAAATAAATGGAATTACACCATTCAAGTATAGGGACCTAGAGTCTCGGAGCGTTGGTGGATACCCACCATTTTGTCTACCCGATAAATTTTCTCACCAATAGTTTTTAGCATCCACCAGTGGGGCCAACTTGGCAAATTTTACACCCAAAATACAAACCAAAAAATTAAAAAAACATATATCCAAAAATCCAATAAAAAACAAAAATTGAAAAAAAAAGAATTGATGGAAATCCATTGCTTAAAGACCCATCTGTTGATTCTTGCAAATGACCTTTCATATCCCAAAATGTCCTTTCATACTCTAGCTATAGGATATTTCTCAAAAACTAGCTGAAAGGAGATATACCAAGTTCAATAGGTTGAGGGAATTGTTGATCCTATTTTCAAGGATTTGTAAAATCAATAAAAACAAATCAGAGATAATCCATACTACTTCTCTCAAGCCTCATTCTCATCGATTCATCAATTGGTACCCTAGGTAATCCCATTAAAAATCTTGTTAATACTCCCCCTATAAATTCTCCCATTTTTCAACCACCGTTGAACATTGAACTACCTAACGAAGAAGAACAAGAACTAGAAGAAGAATAAAGAGAAGAGTTTGTGAAACAAAAGTAGAAGTAGAAGTAATAATGGAAGATGAAGCGAGAAAGACCCCAACCCATTGTTTCATGGGGAAGGAATACAAGTTCACTCACTCTTACACCTCCTCTTCACAATCTATGAATAGGTTCCCGCAAGAACTTTCCAAAGTTCAAAGGTGACGACACACAACTTCCTGAAGAACACATCTCTACTTCATAACATCATGTGGATTTACGGGAATCGAACACGAAGATGTTCTTTATGAGATTGTTCATGGAATCTTTGTAAGAAAAATCGGTTTAATGGTTCTACCTCATACGGCTAGATTTATCACTGTTGGGAGGACATAAAATATAGGCTCAAAGAAATATTCAAATATACCAGAAGAGTGTCATGGCAACACCAATCCGGCACTATGAGAATTCTTCATGGGAACTCCTCGTGCTATGATTATTTACTAATGCCTGACCTTTAGTTTGGTGGATGTAATCTGGAAACAAAACAACAACATAACACAAGAATACCATCGACTATGATAAGACGGAATGATGACAAATCTGAAATATCAAAGTAAATTATAATATTAACATGAAATTGTTACAATCTCACCCACGAGGTACTTCAAGTGTTATTGACTTCACTTGCCTTTCACCAAGACTATGGGAGAAACTTTACAATTACACCTCTTAATGGCTTCTTCAACACACCTTTAAATCGATGGCTTCCTTCGCACACTTCCTACAATATTTCTCACTACTTCCTTCTATGCTAAATGAGGGGGGTGGCCTCTCTATTTATAGAACTTCCAGGATTATCCATCTTATCTCTAAGATAGGATAAGAAATACACTCTGACGAATCATATTCCATACCTTAACTCTTATCTGTACATGTAAGCTTATCTTTTAAGATAAGATAAACCTTATCATTTTACATGGGTTCCACATTTTTAGACTTTTTACAAATAAAATACACAAAATATTTATGACCTCACTCCTTGTCCTTATTACCAATATAATATTTCTAATTCCTAATCATGTAGACCCTACTTCTCTAATTACCCAAACTTTGACATTTTAACATTACCGGACCACTTACTTACGACAAATATTTACTTTTACAACATTCCTATTGTACTTTGGACTATTACCGTACTCCACATTATTGGCGACCTTTGCATCTTGATGGCACCGTTATCTTCTATCAGACGCTACTACTAATTATACTTAACAACATCCTATTCCTAATACATACATTAATGAAATAGAAATTACGGAGGAAAATTTTAGTGTCGACATCTTCCCCTTCTAGCTTCTACTCCGTCCTCGGAGTAGACTATTACAGTGCTTGGAAAATCTTCAACTTGTCGTGGTTGACCCATTTCGTAATGGGAGTGCCATCAATTCCTCCAGTCGGTATGTACCATTTTCATGCACAGTTGCTATTTTGTAGGGCCCCATCCATTTTGGAAGAAATTTTCTCTGTCTTCTTTCTTTTTTTTTGTATACGGAATCATATACTAGAACCAAGTCATTCACAATTGAAATGGAGACCAACGGATCTTTTGATCAAAGTATTGCTTCGCTTCATTTTCTTCTTATGGCTTGTATCCTTTGCTATTTCCCTCATTTCCTCTAGAAAATGAAGATGTACTAACCTTTCTTTTACTGAATCACTTTCATCCATCCTTTCATTTTTCATAACTCTCATAGTGGGAATATCAAACTCAATAGGAAGAATTGGATCAATGCCATAGGCCAACCGAAATGGGGAGTATCTGTTGCTAACTTTGATGTTGCCCTATATGCCCACAACGCTGCATGAATCCTTTTATCCCACTTATGTACCTGCAAGGCTGCATCTTTTGCTAGAATTTGACACAACACAAAATTTGTTCGTTCCACTGTCCATTTGTGCTTGGCTTGTATGTTGTTACCTTCTGTGCTTAATAGAAAACTTATTGACTAGGGCTTCTACCACCTCATTAATGAAGTGGCTTCCTTCATCTCATTACTGATTTCTAATGGGCAACCAAATCTGGTGACAATGCGTTCATATATGAACCTTGCCACTTCATCCATGGAAGCTGTTTTTAATGGCCTAGCTTCAACCCACTTGGTTAAATAATCAGAAAGCAACTAGAAATGTTTTCCCTAGCAAATAATTTCTAAACTTCTTTTACAGAAAATGATAGCGAGCCTCTTTTTCGATTACGGTATAATTTACCTCAAGATCTTTGCTCATTTGTCTACTCCCAAAGTAAATTGGATGTTCATTCCCATTTTCATCCTTTTGGCTCAAAGTACTTCCTAGTGCTGCATCTCGAGGCATTAGTGTACACAATGAATGGCTTGCTCCAATCTGGATTCTTCAAAGCAGGTGAAGACACGGGGGCTTCCTTGATTGTCAAAAGCTTCATGCGCCTTATTTCACGGTTCATAAGTAACATCCTTCTTGAAGCTGGGTTAGTGGTCATGCAATCTTTGAGAAATTCTTGATGAACCTTCTATAGTAACCCACATGGCCTAAAAATGATCTCAAATTACTTCTATTCATAGGAAATGGTAAATCTTTGATT
This sequence comes from Taxus wallichiana var. yunnanensis, assembly GCA_018340775.1. Taxonomy (NCBI): domain Eukaryota; kingdom Viridiplantae; phylum Streptophyta; class Pinopsida; order Cupressales; family Taxaceae; genus Taxus; species Taxus wallichiana. Next base: position 506,362,302 of record CM031243.1, on the reverse strand, counting down.
TTTGAAACTTTATCAGAATCGATTACTGCAATACCATCTCTGGATGATACAACATGCCCTAACAAAACGCTTTAGAACATCCAAAGACACACTTTGTAGGGTTTAGTGAGGCTTGTGCTTCATCTAACCTTGAAATGTTCTCCATCCAGTGCAGGTGGTCCAACTTACTCCCATAGATGCAAAAATCATCCGAAATACTCGGATGAAGGTCCCAATGTAGGGTTCGAACACCCTATTCATCAAATTTGGAATATTCTTTGGAGCATTACACAACCCAAAAGGCATAACTCTATAAGCAAAGCGTTCCCAAGGAGTGGTGAACATGGTCTTGGTGATCTTTTCTCGCTATACGAACTTGGTTGTAGCCGCTATATCCATTAGCAAAACTATAGCACTCCCGCCACTACTTCGCCGTCAAGATCGATCGAAAATGGAAGAGGGTAATGATCCTTCTTTGTTGCCTTATTGAGCTTCTGTAATCAACACACAAATGTGTAGCTTCCCATTCTTTTTTTATTGAGATCACAATGGGAGAAACCCATTCTCGAATTCTCCATGAGAAATATGAATCCTGCATCAAGCAACTTATCTATTTCTTCTTTTAAAGTCGTGGAAAAATTAGGATTCATTTTATATGGCATTTACTTTATGGGCTTAGCACCATCTACCATTTCAATAGAATGTTCTACCCAACTTACTTGACGGAGTTCCTTGTAATCAAAAGTGAATATGTGTATGTACCTTTGAAAGAGCCGGAGGTAGGATTCCTTCTCACTCTCCATAACAACATCACCAATCTTTATTTGTTGGAGACGATCATCAACTTCTTCTTGAGATAATTTTATGGGGTCATGAGTTGGTGTGATTTGGAAGGATATCCATGACTGAAACATCCACCTCACTTTCTTCATCTTCGGTGTCCACTTCTTTGGTACTAGAGTAATCGAGAGGATGTCCAATCATCGTTTCATCACTTGAATCCACGGGTTACGCCTTATGATGTCGAGGGATCACATTTATCTTCACCCTCTCTCTACCACGTCCAAGTGTCTTGAAGCCTTCATTCCAGTAGTTTCTTGCATGAACTCTCCTTAGCCATGGTCTTCCCAAAGCAACATTGGGTGCATGCAATAGCACCATTTTCATCACTTGAAAGTCTACCACACATACAACACCCATAATGAGATATTGCCACATTTGAAACTACACCTTCTGGTTTAGTTTTTCACTTATTTAATGACCTTAGCATAAGTGTTGAAGGGCGATCAATTTTAACCCCAACATATTCATTACGAGACTCGGTCATTACATTAATCGCAACACCTCCATCAACTAAGACATCATGAATTGAAATACCATTACATAATACCTCAACTTGTGGAGCATAGGGATCTGCGCTTTGCCTCCAAAGCAGGGGACCTCAACCTCCTTCCTTCGTCGAGCATTGAGTCCACTTCGCAGCTCCCGCCTCTTCTCGAGAAGACATAGCCAAGATTTGACCATATGTAATATTTGCGAGGCCTTTGGACGAGATCTTCCAAGATGGAGTATGGTCCTTGCCTGTGAAATCAGAAAATCCTGCACACCCAACTTTCTTCTCCTATGTTTCTTACTAGTTTCTCCTTTCATCTTCTTAGGATCATTTCCATCTTGATTATCTTTTTCTTTCTTATTTTTGTTACAAACACATCTACTTCATTATTTCTGCTCTTATCTACTACATCAAAAGAATTCTGGTGCTTTTCCTTTATCATTATCTCCTTTACCAGATGTAGAAACTCTATCTGGACAATTATGCTTATAATGACCCTTTTATAAGAACCATAACATACAACTTCAGAAATATTTATTTTTGGACCTCTATCTCCTCCCGAGAACTAAATTCCTTTCCTTGAAGAAGATTAATAGTTAATCGACCCATCTTTTTGAGAAGATCTTCATACTCGAGTAGATGTACTAGGAGAAATATTTGTGCTCACCGGGAGTGGTTGTGGATTCGGACCAAAGGTTGGTGTAGGCTCTACTTTAGCAACAATTTTTTGGGCTCCTCTTCCATGCTTTCTTCTTGCCTTCTTGCAATCTCCTTTGCTTGTTCAATGGTATTTGGGCGGTCATACTTCACTCGTTGTCTGATCTCTGGCTTCATCCCAAGAATGAAGTGCTTACAGAGGATATTATCCACGCCATTCATCAACCCATCCGCTAATCCTTCCTTCCGGATCTGGGCATCGAGCTTCCTCCTTAGCTCTAGAACACGAGCATGATAATCCCTTATCTTCTCCTTCTCTCCTTGGGATAGCTTTGTGATCTCGATCATGAGATCTGCATATTTTTTTGTTCACCAAATTCTTCAAGAAAACTTTCAGTTAATAAATCCCATGAATTTTTACATTTTCACCTAGTGTTTCAAACCACCTAAGTGCTAAACCATCCAAAAAGGTAGGAAAAAATTCAGTCCATTGTTCCCTTCTTATAAGGCCATTACAAATACAAGATCGTTTAAACTCTTGAATGAAAGAAGAAGCATCTTCATTAGATTGAGCTGAAAAAACAGGAATCTTTCCCATTTTCAAAAGAAACCACCGTGAAATACCAACCCATAAGTACAATCAACAAGACTTATGTGCACAAATAATTGGAATCACTATACTAGAAAGTGAATTTACACCTTTCTATAGTAAAATAGAAATGACCACGGTAAACTATGGTAAAACTTGACTTACTGCGGTAAAACTAAATTCTTGTGGTAAACACTATTCACGATAAAAGTGAAGTTCTTTGCGGTAAATACTATTCACGGTAAAAAGTGACTTTCTTATGTGGTAAATACTATTCTCAGCAAAAATGACTTTACCATGGTAACTACTATTCATGGCAAAAATGACTCTCTATGCACAGTAAAAACAAGGTTACCCTTGATTGATTTTTGACTAAGTGGGAATATCTCTCCGAGAAAATCCACCAACGAGGAATGGTCCCGCAGCGGAACCAAAATGTCAGCACCAATCCGGCACTATGATAATTCTTCACCGCGAACTCCTCATGCTATGATTATTTACTAATGCTGACCTTTAGTTTGGTGGATGTAATCGGAAACAAAACAACAACATAACACAAGAATACCATCGACTATGATAAGACGGAATGATGACAAATCTGAAATATCAAAGTAAATTATAATATTAACATGAAATTGTTACAATCTCACCCCGAGGTACTTCAAGTGTTATTGACTTCACTTGCTTTTCACCAAGACTATGGGAGAAACTTTACAATTACACCTCTTAATGGCTTCTTCAACACACCTTTAAACTGATGGCTTCCTTCGCACACTTCCTACAATATTTCTCACTACTTCCTTCTATGCTAAATGAGGGGGGTGGCCTCTCTATTTATAGAACTTCCAGGCTTATCCATCTTATCTCTAAGATAGGATAAGAAATCCACTCTGACGAATCATATTCCATACCTTAACTCTTATCTGTACATGTAAGCTTATCTTTTAAGATAAGATAAACCTTATCATTTTACATGGGTTCCACATTTTTAGACTTTTTACAAATAAAATACACAAAATATTTATGACCTCACTCCTTGTCCTTATTACCAGTATAATATTTCTAATTCCTAATCATGTAGACCCTACTTCTCTAATTACCCAAACTTTGACATTTTAACATTACCGGACCACTTACGAAAAATATTTACTTTTTACAACATTCCTATTGTACTTTGGTATTACCATACTCCACATTATTGGTGCCTTTGTCGATGGCACCGTTATCTTCTATTAGACGCTACTACTAATTATACTTAACAACATCCTATTCCTAATACATACATTAATGAAATAGAAATTACGGAGGAAAATTTTAGTGTCGACATGTCAAGACCTCCTAGTCTAGGTGGCTCAAATAAATAAGGAATCTAACGAGGCTATGAGGTACTTCGTAGCTCACTACTGACGAGTTTCTCAAGAGGATGACTCTTGAAGATACACCCTCTAATGACAACGTGAAAGGTTCTTCATCAATTGCCAATCATCGGATGTAGGATTATTTCTCCAAATGGTTCAACCAAGGAATCACACATAAGCACAAGGAATGACCATTGAAGTTGAAGATGACCTCATCTTATCCATAAAAATAAAAATTCATTCAAGGAAATATAGGACTCAACACCCCAAAGATGAGAGAATGGATCCATTATTGCAAAAATTGGTAAACAAAGTGACAACAATGAAGAGAGAAATTTTCCAATGAGAATCCTATCAAATTCCAAGCATAAATCAAACCTGTAGGAGCACCGAAGGCTTTCCTTGGAGGCTCCACTTGTTAATATAAGTTGTAGAACTCAATTAGATGAAGAAGAGATAGAACAAGAAAGTGAAGGTAGTGATTTTATAGAGGTTGAAGAAGTAGAGATCTATGCACAAATTATATTATGTGAATATTATGGAGGTGATGAAGATGGTGGCAAAGATGCACCTAGTTTCTCATGTGTGGTATTTTTGGCTCTCGGTCTCAAAAGGGAGCTCTTCCTCCACTTCTAATGTGAAGAAGAAGATAGAGGAACCTCTTGTGACAACTCTACTAACTAAAATAATAAGTGAGTATCTCCACTTCCACCATCCATGGAGTATGCATTGGAGAAACTAGATCCCTAACAAGAAAAAAATTCACCAACCATTCCAAGTAAGTCTTCCAATGCCCCTTCTAAATATGATTCTACTCCTACAAAATATAGCCCTTCAAGAGTTCCTAATTTACCTTCAAAATCATATCCTCTTTCCCAAACATCCTCCTTCCCAAACATCCTCCCTCACTTAAAAACATGTCATAACTTCCAAAGTTGTGTCCTCATCCCCCATGTACGCATCTACTCCATTTGATTACATTGAACATGCAAAAAAAAAAAACCAAAGTTTGATTTTGAAGTTGAATATTTGTAAACACACCCAAATCAATTAAAAGGTTTTCAATCATTTCAAGGGTGGTAATCCAAATTCAACACCACAAACCCAAATCCCAAAGGCCTACTACCAACACCACCCATGCCTTCATCACAAAACATGATTGTTTTGAGTGCATCAAAGACTCATAAGGTCGATCCTTTTGTGTCTCTCTTCTCATTGGAGAGTATAGATTGAATAATTTCATAATAGATTCAAGTTCCTCGACAACATAATACCTATGAAGGTTGCCAATTCTCTCAAACTCACCTTCACTAAGGCTTGTGGCTCTGTTACTTTGCATGGAGTTAAAGGAATTCCCACTTGTAGGGAAGGTCAAATGATACGTGGCTGGCTCTCGGAATTTCCACACAAGAAGGTGTCAATGATGATCTTGGTAGCAGACATTCCAACTTCATTTGGAATGTTTTTGAGTATAATCTTTGCGAAAGTTAGGAGGAAAAATCCAAATGAATTGGTCTTCTACAACCATTCCGGTTAAGGGAGATATGGAAAAATTGATTCTAGAGAAGAAGATGATGTACATGGTGCAAAAGGTAGGAAATCTAAGAGATAAAATTATATACCAAAATAGTGAGAGGATGAATATTTTCCTAACATCTGAGGAGGAGGAAGATATTCCCATCTTGATAGGACCAAACATCCATTTCCAAGGGGGTATGGATCTTGAAGAAGTGTTGAGAAATTTTGAGTTGTAAGAGGGTAGCCTTGAGTTACCAATTTATGCAAGCCATGAGGATGTCGAAATGGTTCTTGATGAATTTCAAGGTGATAAATCAGCCTATGTGCTTACCCCGATGAGGAGATGTTCTTGTTCCCATTCAAGGATAAATATTCCCTTGATCATGTCTTACATGAAGAAACAAGGCCACCAAAATCCTAAGATCTATAGAAGAAACATAATACCCTCGCTAATCCTTGAACTCATGATGCAAGATATGGATTTACAAGACAAACATGAATCCAATTTTGGTTTCTCAATTGATTAAAAAATTGGTCATGATGAATTAAATCAAGGTGAAAAATATGATGTCCCTCCTGAGCTAATGGATGATGGATGTAATGATGAAGTTGAAGTTTTCTCCTATCTGTTTGAATACAATGATTCTCTCTATGATGAAAAATTTGAGACAAAGAGTTTTTAGGTCCTTGAAGTTGAGGCTCCCCTTGACAAAGAAGTAGTGGAATGCAATGAGCCTCAAAATGATGAAGTAATTCCTCCAAATGGTTGCCTTGAATTTCAAAATGAAGATCCTTTAAATGAATATAAGGGTGAGATTTTGGAAATTCCAAGAGAAGGACTCGTATAAGAAATCTTGGAAGTGACATAAGGTATGAAATATCCCAAGATTATTCTTGACCTATTGAATGGCTATTGCCATACAAGATGGGTATGAGGTTATTTTTTATCCTCCATTCAATATCCAAACACCTCATAATGATATGGAACAAAAAGATGGATTCAAGGCTTCTTATGGAAAAAATGTCCATGAACATGAATTTGGGAAAGGAGAATATCAAGATAATCAAACTATTCAAACAAAAATCAGCCTTGGGGAAACAATGAGATGCTCAATGAAAATTCAGTAGTGTGGGGATAATAGAAGATAATTTACACTCCAAAACTAATTTCAAAAATAATAAGGGCAATGGAATTTCTGAATGAAGCTTTGAGCATCGAAAATATCATTTAAGCTCACTCCTCCAAAGTACACAAAAATCATGAAAGCACCTGACTTTCATAAGTAGTTGATGAAAGGATGCTAATTTCTTGAACCGATCATTAGCTTTGCAGAAAATCATCATTCAGAGTTACCCCTTCAGGGATAGCTTTTAAAAAAGGAAAGTGCTTTGATGAAAGTAGTTGTCCCCCGAATTGTACCATAGGTGATTTAGGTGTGCTTCCCTTTCATTGTTATGTGTTTTTTTTCCCTTTCTTTGTGTGTGTGTGTGTGTGTGTGTGTGTGTGTGTGTGTGTGTATGTTTGTGTTTTCGTGTGTGTGTGTGTGTGTGTGCGCTCCTTCCAAGCTATCTGTTAATTTGTGACTCTTTGAATCCTAATGGATAAGGACTCGTGAATCCCAATGTATGATTTATAAATTGAGATTCTAGAGTTCCTTCTCATCATGTCCTCACTTTTTTAATCCATAATGAGTCCCCAATTGAGATATCCAATTATTGTCTGTGTTTTTCAATGGCAAAATTCCACTTGAAAATAGGACAACTATACCCTAGTGTCAAAAAAATTTCATTGTAGACCTTTCCAAGCACCCCTCGGGTCAACCTATCCCTTGTATCAGTATTATCCTATCCTTCCAAAGTGGTTCATGTGTGTGTGTGTCACCCTTCCCCATAGGTAATTTAGGGAGAAAAATATCAACTAAGTACCTATGAGGCAATGTCTCTCAAGGTATATTTTCAAGCAAGCTTAGGAAGAGCTATCACCAATCTTTCTAAGATAAGTGGACACCCCCGGAGTTGTGTTGAAGGGCCAAATCCATTAAGGAGCTGCATTCAAGATCTAGGATCATCGCAAAACTTATTGCTAAATATTTTGGAAATATTTGAAAGCCCAGTGGGAAAATTGATCAAAAGCGGGTTTTGAGGTTGAAGGAACTTACACCATGGAAAATCACATGATCTTCGAGAGATGATTTTGAGAACTCCAAAATGAGTCAAGATCTAAAAAAATATGAGTGGAAAACTATTTCAGTCCTCTACATGGTGGTAATCTTAGATTCTTCACAAGTCTGATGTATTTTTCTATACAACTCATTCTTCGCAAGTACATTTGGTGATCTCGAGAAAAAAGGGTTTTTGAGAGGGTTTAAAGAAGAATAAAGGCATGATATCCATCCCATATTTCTCAAAATTACTTTTCTATTCAAGATAATATAAATAATTTTCAAAAAATTCATCCTAGAGCTTGGGATATGTCATTTTCAAGTTGTCACCCAAGGTACTTGTGCGAAACTTAGTCATTTTATCTAATGCCACGTGGTAGCATGAGGCTAATGCACAATTTTTTCCCCATTTTTAATTTCCAATGGGCAAGGGGGACTTAAAAATGCACTTCCCCCACCTTAAGCTTCATAGACACATCATGTGACCCATTGACTTCATTTAGCTCCTTTCGACTATTTTCTTAGCCCCTCTCCGGCTCTCGCATGTGTGACAAGTGTCATACTAGGATGAGGGAACAATTTTTGTCCCCATCATTACTTTCCAAGGGGACAAGGGGGAAAAAAAATACACACCCTCCCTCAAGGTATCCAAGCCTATATATTCTGCACTTGGTAATTTTTCACTCTCTCCCCCACATTTCTCCATTTGCACCCGGAACTCTGGTGAAATTTTTTTCAAATTCCTCCATTGAATTTTATCTCTTACATCCATTTCACCATCCCTCCATGATCTCATAAAAATAAGCCTCATGAACAAATTACAAATTTCAAAGGCATGTACATTTTTTCCCACCATAATGACTCTATAACTGCGAAGTGAAAATCTTCGTAACTTGAAGACCGATGCACAGATTGACATGATATTTTACATTCATCTAAATTTACAGGTGAATTGAAGATCCAAGTGAAATAATTTACATGCACATCCCATATTTTTGCAGCGAGAAAACCCCACTTCCACAATCAGAAATTTTAGAAATTTATTTTCTCATGTTCTAGAGATTGGGTTGAGCTAAAATTTCATATGTGAGATGAAGAAGAAAAACCCATATCAAAAAAGTTGATTTCATCAAAATCTGAGGTTGAGAAAGCCACTTTCAAAAATAGTAAGTCTCTACACAAGATCTTATTATAAATAGAAAATCTTCTGAGAAGGTAAATTTTGCAAAGGCAGAGTTTTCGGTGAACATTCAGAGGAATGAGAAAGGTGATTGAAGGTGTTCCAAGGTCAAGAAAGTGAAATAGAAATTTACTAAAAATAGTAAATTCTCATTCAAAGTGGAAATGGACTAGTTTCCATCCATTTCTCTACTTTCTGGCATCTTCACAGGGTTCCCAGATGATGGCATTGCTTTAGGAAGGTAATTCATCCTTCACAAAGGACTGGAGACATCAATTTTGTTACAATGGTTAACAAAGGCGGAACAGAACATTATAAGGCATAACAGGAAAGATCCCAAGGCATTGGGTAGTCTAGTAAAGTATGTAAAAAGAGTCAAGTGCTCCCAAGACCATTTTTATAAGCATTCAACCAGGTTGAGGTTAGTCGCTCTCCCCTGGGAAGCAAGTGGAGCAAACTCAGTGAATTGTTCAAAGTAGGCCAAACTAGTTAAACACAATAAGCGAGATCAAGTAAACCATGGGGTGAGTGAAGCAAGTTGGGGGGCCAAAAAGGGGTCATAAGTGGACATCATATTGCAAATAACAACAAAATATCAACTTGTAGGGATTATTAGCAATGTGTGCACTCAAAATTAGAAAAAGTTATATAAATATTAATTGTAGCATCCATAATTTAGTTTCTAAACTACTATTTTTTTAAACGGACAAGTTTAGCTATATTAAACACTCAAAATTCAATGATTTTTTTAGAAAAAACCTATGATATTATAGTCTGTTTGCCACGATTTGGATGACCAAAAATTGATTATTTTTTCCTTAGGTGAAAATTTAAATGTCGCCTCTATCTCGGGATGGATTTTATTTTGTATTTTTTTGAGCAATTTTTTTATATGATTTTTTCATGAAAGTGGTATGAAAACATAAAGAAAATGGAGCACTTTCCATTTTCCCACCATAACTTCATAAAAATATTGAAATCAAATTTTTTTTTAACGTGTATAGAATTTTGCCACGGTTGGGATGGTATAGGTTTTATCACATTCGACAAGTGAAACAAAAGTTGTAGTCTTAAACGTAGACATGAACATTCACGAGAAAAAGTGTCTTAAAGACCTACTATTAGTAAAAAATTATAAAATGATATTTATCATATTATATTCACTTTAAAATCAATATTTCTACAAAGCTAACAATCTCCCCTACGTGATGGTACCATTTTTGTGACATGTTTTCAATTTTTCGGCATGGTTCAATCTGCGCGGAAGAGAAAATTTTATGTTTTTGGAATTTCACAAGCCATAATGACCTCCCAAAGCTTAGGTTCGAGAAAAATAGAGATTTCCGAGCCTTGAGGGTCATATTTGATGATACAGTTAGGACCGTGATCGCGGTTCTAAATTGATCTATTGGTAAAAGAACCATGATCGTTGTTTATAAACCGCGATCATGGTTCTTAGAATTATATTTATATGAATCCCAACATCCAATTCACCATGTGATTTTATTCTTTGACCTGACTGTATGAATTTCTGCTAAATTTTGCCACTTTCTGCACTTTTTCTTGTGATCGGAAGCTATTTTTTTTTACCATTTTTAAGGAGCCATACATCATTTAGAGTTATCCTACATTGATTGAAACATCATGGGATAATAAAAAATTTTCAAAAAGGAAATCAATAAGTAAAAAACACCAGAGGAATTAAAGGAAAAAAGATTACATAATTTGGAGCGAATGTGAAAACTTTGTGAATCAAGAAGAGGTTCATCTTCAACCCCTACTATTTTAAGCAATGAGGAACCAGGTAATGTTTTTACCATCAATGTTGAAGATGAATTAAATACTCGTGATGTAGTTGATGTTGAAATTGAAGGAGACAATGAAAATGTGAATCAGGAAATTCATTTTGAAACCGTAGACAACCAAAATTTGGCAAAAACACCTCCTAGGATTTTATGAAAGAGACCTAATTATTTTATTGAAATTGATGAGAACATTTTGAAACCAATGTCGAAAAAATTTGAATGGAAAATCAGAAGAAAAGCCACTAAAATTTGGGATATTCATTTTGAAATTTTAAATGATTCCCAAAAATGTTAGTTGGTTAGTTTGATAAAATTGAATAAAATGAGACCTACATTAAACACCTTAGAATTGACAACATCTAATATACGTGGTCAAACCTTTGTAATTGTTGAAAAACTACATGATGCATATCATATTGTTGGTGTCAAGAGATGCACAAGGGATAGTAATTTATGTGTGTCGTGTACTTGCTACTAGTGTTGTAAGTGAATCAACAAAAATACAACGTTTGATTAGGTAAACAAGTTAATGTTGAAAGTTAATCAAAAAACTCTAATGAAAGTAATTGAAAGGCAAAATATTCTTCAATCACCCAATAACACCGATTTTTGGGCATTTTCTACTAGAGCACCACATAAAGACAAATATATATATGATGCTATAAGATAAGTTGCTCAATTTTGGCATGGTAACACTAGAGTTTCACCTAATACAAAAGATATTATAAAATGAAGAGTTGGTTCTACTAATCGTGAACCACATCCAAAATATTTATTAGATATGACTCAAATCAAATTTTTGTAAGTTTTAATAGAGCATCCATAAATTAAAATTAGTCAACATTTTTTGAAATGTTGAAACCATTCTATGTGAAGATAAACCACACTTGCACCACTTATTGTTGTAGGAAACATGTTGAATTTGTGATGCATTATGATAATTTTCAATGTATTTGTTCTTATTTACATTCTGAAACTATGTTACTATAATGTGGTGTTCAAGTTCCACCAATATCTTCCAGGATTTCATTCCTACGATATTTTATGAAAGAGAAGTTGGAAAAAAATTTATAGTAAGGATTGTTTAGATGGAAGTTGTGGTATGTGTGGCAGAGTACCTAAATTGGAAAGTTGTATCCATGAGAAAATTGGAGGTGCAATAGGACATAATTTAGTTGGGTTTAATAATATAAATTAGTACCATACTAATTAAAAGATGGAAAAGAGTCTAAATAAAGTGTGAGCTAGTTACATAACATATACATGTTCTTTAATTTATGAGATAATTTAAAGATGAAAATTTTTATGAGTATGTTAAGCATACACATAGAGCTCAATGGTTGGATGAATAATTAAAGATATGCAAGGACAAAATTCCTATTGGTATTATTGTTTCATTGGTCAATTTTATAGAGAATTACATGTTGCAACCACAAATGGAGGTTTAATCGCAATATTACAACTCAGTACTGGTTGTCATTTTTGTGCATATAACATTTATACATTCTCCGACGAAGTATAGAGAATGATGCAATTTTTTTAAGAGAGTACCACTTTTATATCAATGATGATCAAACTCATTCTACAGAATTTGTGCAAGGGCGTTTCTAGTTATTTTTGAAAACTTGTCTCGATAGGGGCATCCACTTCAATCAACATTATATATGGTTAGATAATTACACGTCTCAGTTTAAAAATGCACGAATATTTTATTGGATGAGCAAAATGCAATTTAAGATGGGTGTGCAACATATTTGTATTTTCACCGAGGTTAGACATGAAAAGAAGAGCATGATGGTATAGGGGCATGTGTGAAAAGATCTCTTAAGAGAGAAGAGTTGAAGTACAAAGATGGTGTTAAATTGAAAGTTACAAAGAGCATAGTGGAATGGTATATTAACAACATAACCCATGGTTCTCAAGAAAATTCCATAGTTCGCAGATATTTTTGGTTGATAGAGGAAATTTTTTTCTAACTACGAGGATTCCATGATACTCACAAGGTCCAATGATCTACACTCATTTTATAGCTCAAATGCCACTTGTGGGCCACATGGACAAGAAATTTGGCATGTGTTTTTGTACATCTTGTATCAAATTTTCACTATTAAATGTGATTGATGAGAATGGGTGGATGGATGGATTTGTAGGCCTCTAACTCCACTTCCCGGTTATCAAATTCCATGGGCATCACAACTTATTTCTCCAGATGAAGTTGTAATATCTGAGGACTTTGACGACATTTCAATTTTGGTGTAAAAAGGTAAATGGTTATTTATAATTTTTGTATTGAGTTATGTCCATTGAAATTAATATGTAATTTAAATTTGAGTTGAAACCTCTTTTTTGTAGGACATGTGTTTGATTATTTGTGATGAAGACAATGAAGAAGGAACAAACTATTTCTTATTTCATTACATCGAGGAAAGAAAGAAGTTTCCTTCTCCTTTTATAGATGGTGAAGATATTAAGTACCCTACAAGGTTAGTGGTAAGTTCGGAACTTGGCTTCGATAGTATCCATTAAAAAATTTCTCTATTTGGGTGTTTGAAGACTTTGAGACACACGGGAAAATACTCTTATATTTCGCATCTAGTTCTAGCGAAAAATATCTAGCTCAGTATAGATATGAGGAAGGCCTAATAAAAGATTGTTTGGAAGGTTCAACTATCATATCATGAAGAAATATTGTCCACTATTAAGAGTAGATCTTATCTTGATGGTTCATTGGAATGAGTTTACATGCTCATCAGTATATATTTCTTTGAACTTTTTAAATTTATCTACTAGATTCAAGTTCATATATTTTTTTAAATTTGTGTATGTTGTATATATCTAGTATGGTTTTGATTCAACTTAAATTACTTTGACTAACACTTTTATGCAAGTTAGTGGTGCCATAAAAGCTTTTACCTTCACATGGTTGGCATTATTAGTAAGGAATTTTATATTCTCGAAGCTAAGAGAAGATTTCATTATTTTCTAAGCAAAGAGAAACAACTAACAATGGTTTATGTACCTGTGAAGGGGGTTCTTGGCTCCGGATTGGGTGGTCTCGACTCCAAACTGGGCCTACTTGGAGCCTTCCATAACACCGAAGGTGTATACCCCCAAGTAGAGACCTTTGGTGGTGGCGAGTTCACTCTATGACATCCGGGGATGACTTCTCACTCGGCTCCGTTCATCGCTCAGGACCTAGAAAAGGTTCATTGCTAGGATTGCCTATAATTGAAAGGTAGTTTAACTCAGAAACAATTATGCCAGTGCCAAGTTGTGACTACCGAAGGCTCAAGGAATGCCATAGACTTGAATTATAATGGGTGCGGTGAAAATTAGAGGCCTCCTTCTAAGACCGCCTAAAAAGGATAGTTTGCAAATTTTAACTCGGAATGCCATAATTCTCAATTTGGATGACCGATTAAAGGTGCCAAGTTTTGGCTTAGATGGTTCTCAGTTTGGATGACCGAGCACCAAGTTGTAACTACTAGAAGTTTGTGCTTAAAAACATGAATTGAGATCAATAGGGAAGGGGTTCTTGGCTCTGGATCAGGTGGCTCAACTTCGAATCGGGCCTACTTGGAGCCCACCATAAAGTGTATACCCTCAAAGGTTTATACTCCCCAATCGAGGCGCTATTGGCGGTGAAAATTTGCTACCATGATCTTCAAAGGCATGACTTCTCACATGATTACTCGGCCGAGTTCAGAAACATATATTACCTAAGACTACCAAAGCGAAAAAAAGATGTATGTTTGCAATTTTTATAATTATTCCACAAAGAGCTGATTATGGAATTATATGTGTGTGTGTGTGTGTGTGTGAGGCCTCCATGTGTGTAAGTTTTGGTGTGTAGTGTGTTTGTGTGTGTTTGGATGAGGTCTAGAAAGAGCACAAAGATGTCAAGTCATGTCATTACATCATCATACATGTCATTTAATGAAATCATGTTATCACACATCATCAAATCACACATAAATGTGAATCATGGGATCAAATATAGGGAAAAATATCAACACATGAGATTGTAAGCTCATAAAGATCGGGTGGTCTCGAGAACTCCATAATGTATATAATATATCTTATACCTGGAATACATGGATCCTGATGCCACGCCATAGCACATAAAGGTGTATACCCAAAAATGTGCCAGGATGTCTAGTGGTGGCGATTCACTCCCATGATGTCCCGAGGCATGACTGTCACTTCTCGACTTTGTTAATTGCACAGATAATTGTCAATCCATATTAGGCATACGAACAAAAAGGGACCGCTATAGAATCACTTTACTCATTGATTGCACCGTTAGGTCACAGTACCCCCAAAATAATGAACTTCATATATGACATAAATTGCATTTAAAGAGATTGAATAAGGTCACTAGACAAAGACATGATTGTGCATGAAACATATAAAGAGAAACAAAGACATGATTACAAGGTGATGCACCGAAGGAATGCATATGAAGAAAAACAAAAAACATGATTACGATTTATAATGAAACATATATATGAAATTACAATTAAAAGACATTTCATATGTGTGGCCAAAGCGAAACAAAGATGTTTATGATGTCATATGAAGAATTTTTCCATTACAAAAACAAAAGAATATGCAATCTTCCAAAGCACAAGATGATTATATTATGTCATATAAAAAGAAACAAAGATGATTATGATGTCATATCACTTTAATTGACACATTTTTATGTGAAGACTTGGCCCCTATCTTCATCCACCTAACAAAGAGAAACGAAGATGATTATGAAACAGGTGTGTGTGTAATGTGTGTGAGGTTTGGAAAGAGTGCAGTACAAAGGTGTCAATTTGATCATGTCATTACATCATCACAATAGCAAAAATTACAAAATCCTATCCTGGTGGCCCCGCCTGTCTGGGCTGGGACAACCCTCGGTGGTTGGGGCCGCTCTGTCATTTAATGAAATCATGTTATCACACATCATCAAATCACATGTTACTGACAAAAGGAAAATGTCACACATCATCAAATATGATCATATGCCCAAATATAAGTATGGAAAAATATCAACACATGAGATTGCAAGAACATAAAAATTATATCATAGTGGTCCGAGAACAAAATCCATATATATATATATATATATATATATATAATATCTTGTACACATGGAATACATGACACATGTGTTTGAGCCGATGTGTGCCACGTCTCTAAAAATATAAGAATAATGCATCAAACTAACCTTTTTGTGCCGTATATGTAGGTCCACATAATTGCATAATACTATATACACGTCTCCATGGAATATCCGACACAAGATCATATATATCAAGCCATATATAGGCATACAAAATGTATGTATCACATGTCAGTGTAGATGGCATATATATCTATACATCATATGAAGAATCATGAAACATCCTCCCTCCTCTTGGCCTTGCTAGTAGAAGCATGTCCAAAACCTATGGATGTAGTGGAGGAGGGAGATGGCATTATTGGAGTCCTTTTCGTCTCGGTCCTTCTTCTGTGTGGTCAGTCCTATTTTTCTGGGGGTGCATGATAATCAAATTTCATTTTGGGTCTAGTCATGGCACATCAGCCCTAACTTAGCCTACAAATTCATAAACATAAAGTTATTAACACCTAAATTTTTAAGAAGTGGATATATTGAAAATACATTCATAATTTAGAAACTTAGAAATTTTAATGCATGTGAAATATTACCGTAATCTCATGATCCCTATCAATTTTCGTTGATGCTCTACAAGGTCAATGGTAGACTCACAACGGGAGTGTTTAGGGGTCGTGGCGATTTAAAGGCACTCAACGACTCGTATATTTTTAGATCTCGCATACAAATAAATAGTTCAAATTAAATATTTCATGTACAATTTGATATTGTAGATTTAGTAAGAAAACATTCATCCAAAATTTAACAAATTTAAAAATTATACCTATGTGAGTGGATCTGCAGATGCTATGGCAACATCAACAACAACCTCCACAGTCTACATAAAGGGAGGAGTCTCATATGTATTTACGGATGCTGTGGCATGGTCATCGCGAAAAAGTTGTCACAAACAACATGTAGATCAACATTAATTGAAAATTGTCCAGGAGAATGGTGTAAGGAACTAAGTCTCATGCATATATATTAAATTCTATAACACATAGATATGTATGTTAATAATATTTAAAAAATATTGAACATTAAAAGTAAGTTGTTCCATGAGGCATAACCACGTGCCAAAGTACCCCAAGCCTCATTTCCCACAATAGATGATGTCCCTCCTGGATCCTACTTAAAAAAGATAAACATATTAATATGTATGTACATGTGAAACACATACACGAACATTAATGTGTATTTAATAATAAATGTGCAATCAAATGAACTTTGAAATGTAAGTAACTTGAAACTTACATCTACACACACTGTAACATGGGTTGCAGTAGCTAGGATGTCCACACCGGATGTGTCCTTGACCAGCTCTTGTTGTTTAAAATAAAAAAAATATTAGTTTTTACACAAGTATGATGTAATCAAGTATATATATTAAAATATAAAATGAAATAAACTTTTCTATATATATTATTTATGTGACATTTACCTGTGAAAGACTAGGGACATTTGCAACACTTCCAAAAACATCTGCCATCATCTCATCTATAAAAAAGAGATCATGTGACCCAAAGAAATGATGTCTCACCCACTCTTTCCCATACTCTTGTTCCTCAAGTGCATAGGCACCACATGACCGCTCATGTTTTGGTGTGGTGTGCATTAGAACGGATGCCTCCATCAACATCTCTAGATGTAATGAACTTTGGATACTATGCTAGGCTAGAGTGTTAGTGAGAGACCTCAATGCATACACTTGTGTGTGTGTATCGATCTCCACAACCTCCTTCATTGTAGGAGGGATAACTGAAGGTCTGTGGGGGTTTTTGGGTGTGGGGCATCCTAGGTTGACCAACTATAATACATGCACTTGGTCTAGTTTGTGCAGAGCCACCTCCTCGACCGTAAAACCCAGAAAATTCAAAATAATTGGGGACCTCATTAAGCACAAACTCACAATACAATTTCTTCAAAAAATAAAGAGGAACCTTATTGTTGTTGCATGGTGGATAATAAAAAACCATCCACCATTGGTCCCAAAAATTATTCTTAATCTATCATCATGACACCAATGGATAGGAAGCATTTGTAATTAGTCGCGAGGGGGCATTGGTTTTGGGGTTCATAAATAATGCACAAATGCGGTATTTTCCAAAAAAATTATCTTTCACGACTACATGTGATAATTTGTTTGCATGTCATGCAACGCCTAGAACTAGTTCTAAAATTATTGCATATATCTATTTGGTTTTTTATATAATCAACTTTTCCAATCAATGTTTGAAGTGTGTTGGATAAAGTCACGTGGCTTGGATTTGTGGAATGATTTTGTTTGATAGTGTGAATAAGGTTTTAAATGGAAATTTTATTTTCTTGGATTTTTGTAATGATATCACCTTGGGTTGTTAGTGGTTTTGTGGGGACGATGTAGGAGCCACAGGAGGTGGAGGAATGTTTGGAGGAGGGTTTTGAGGAGGTGGAGGAATATTTGGAGGGTTTTGAGGAAGTAGAGGAACATTTGGAGGAATTGGAGGATTAGCATCTTTTCCGAGCAACTAAAATAACAAAAAAATTTTATACATAAACAAAAGATTGAAAAACCCATGAAAACCATTAGTCATAGCGAGGGGGCATTGGTTTTGGGGTTCCTAAATAAACAAAACCTAAAATGCAAGAAAATTGATAAAAAATGAGGGCTTACCTCTTCGTTATCTCGGCGACATTGTGTAAATTATCATGATCCGAAAAAAAAATTGCAATTTAGAAGGGTAATGCAAAATGTGAGTGTTAATAATGGAAAAAAATGCGCGGTTTGGAGAAAATGATGGGGAAAAATGAGGGTCATAACTATTTTTTTATATCAAAGGACGTGATCACGTTTATAAACCGTGATCATGTTTAAAACCACAATCATAGTTTATAAACCATGATCATGGTCTTAGGTTTAGGAATTTCCCAAACTCGACAAAAGCAGAACGCGATCGCGCTTTGTAAAATTCGGGATTTGATGTCCACTTTTTGGTCCCCCAATTTGCTACACTTACCCCATGAGTGAGCTAGGAAAGAGTTCACACTTCTCAAAGTAGTAAAGGGAAAATTTTGTAGTCTTGTGGCACAATATACAAAACATGGATGTAGGTGACATGAAATTCAAATATCATGGATGACAATTGTGAAATCCTAAGGAATAGGAGAGTGATCCTCATTCTCATTAAGAGTTCTAGAATGCATCATCATGAGTGAGGCTTGTGTTCATCTCAATCCCACTTTGAGAGGTCTTGAAATAGTGTTTTTAAACACTCATTCAACTAGTATGAGGTGTATGTGTATCATGTGCAAGGGACAAATTGTGATCATCATCATTGAAAGGGCATATTGTTCAAAGAGAACTTCATCGAGCTCTCCAATTAGTATAACAATGTCATGGAGGGTTATTAGAGGCCAATTTCCATATTCAACTTATTTAGTATAGATCTTTAACAAAGGTGGAGACATTTTCAGTCATGATTTGGGAGCATGTTTTCTTCCTTCTCCTCTCTCATTCTTTCCCCTACTCTCTACCCCCTTTCTAATTCTTCATTGTGAGAAATCATGATGTTTGTCCTATTCATTTAAATGTGACTTTAGAAAACATTGTAATAAGTCACCCTTAATTAATAAAAGGGGACTTAATTTCATTCCTAAGTATTTGAAAATTCACATGTTCTAAAGGACAAGTGAAAGGTCATGTGGGGGGTAGGAAAAGAGATTTCTTAGTTTTATAAATTGTAATGGCACCCTCATTCCAAAGGGTTGTCAATTTTGTATTCTCAAGAGTGAATTACTACTTGGAGAGAACAAAAGAGATAGCTGATTTCTTCTATTTCCCCTCTTACATTATTCATCTATTTGGCTTAATGTACAACTTTTCTAAAATGTCAATCAAGGAAGGATTTTATATTTTCCAAGATGTATGAATGTTTGTAATTTGTGTGCATGGTTTCCTCTCGTCATTGATATCAAAGCATAGTTTTTTTCTTTCCTTATTTATGTGATTACACTTTCTGATTAATACTTGTAGGAATCGATTTTCTACCTACAATATGAATCCCCCTTTATTTTTTTCACTCCCCTTTTCCCACCTTTTAGCATAGTCCTCCCTCGCAAGAGATTAAAAGCATTTTTGCATGTTCAATGGAGTGCTCGGTTGGATCCCCAACCTCATGGCCACCCACAATTTTTTTATTTTCATCCACACATAATAAATGGAGTCACACCATTAAAGTAGAGGGACCTAGAGTCTTAAAGCATTGGAGGACCCACCAATTTGTCCACTTGACAAATTTTCTCGCCAACAAGATGGGTGGGAAGGCGATAGATGAGGTGCGGGATGTAATAAGTGGATGAGGATTGAGAATGAGGTTAATAGTGATGATAATATGTAGGACTTGAGGGAGTTGGTTGATAATGGGGGGAAGATGATTGAAAGGTTGAGATAGGATAGGGTGTGAGACGGGTTTTGGGGAGGGATGTAAATGGGTGGTTGAAATTGAGGTGGTTTTAGTAAATGATAAGAGGGTTTGATTGGGTATGTGTATGGTAAGGAGGTTGAGATGTGTAGGTCGATTGATGGGAAAACATGTGTTGGAAATTACTTTGGAGTGGGGGTTGATAGGTTTGAGTGGAATGTGAAGGGTGAGGCTATGAAAAATGATATTAAGCATGGATTTGCAATGTAAGGATGGGCATCGAGTTTTGAACATAATGCTCAGGAAGTGGAGGAAGCACATGGATTATTGAAGGGGTGAGTGAGGGTATCAATGATAATAATAGATGTAGTAGGGATAACGAATGAGTGGATGATATTAGTATGAGCTACATTGGATGGGATGGGGACAAATAACTAAGTAGATTGATGGGTTAGAGGGAATGTGGAGGAATATTCAAGGGACGTGTGTTCACATTAGGCTAGGGCTAACTCATTCATGACTCGGGGAAAGGAGGCATTAAATGAGAGGTAAGGACCGAATGGATTTCGGGATGAGAGTGGTAGGAGTAAATCTGTTGGAGAGGAGGTTCATTGAGGGAAGGTGAGTGGATTTATGGGTGAGGTGATCATGAAGAGAAACATGGTTAGTGTCAAGGAGGTCTGGAACTCCAAACATCCACGGGGAATAAAAATGGGTCTAGAGGTCCTTGAGGGGCGGGTAGATAGGGGTGTGGATGGTTTGGAAGAGAAGGAATGGTGGCAGATAGAATGACTAGTCTTGATATGGGTATGGGTATGAACCATAGGGGCTTACTAAAAGAAAACATGGAAACGATAGGTTGGGTAACCAAGGATGTAAGTGATAAAAGGAGTAGTAGAAAGGGTAGGATGCTAGATGAGGGGATGATGGATGAGGTTATTTGTTCCATTTTTTAATTTGAGACTAAGTAAAAATGGGCATGCAACAAACAAAAAGAGCTAGTGCTGATCACTAAGAAAACAAGTCATGCATAATTTTTTTAATTATCTTTCTTATTAGAAGAATGTGAAAAAGAAAGAGAAAAAGTCTTAGAAGGAACCTAAGAAATGATTGTTATAAGGTTGGTTTCATGATGTTTAGGATGACATCCTCGATATACAAAAGTTACGTGAGGCCAAATTTATGATGACTATCAATACATGGTTTGATATGAGGGCCTACTCTTGTACTTCACACATCACAACAATAAGGGTGTCAGACACTTAGCCGAATACCGATAGCCAAAACAATTATATAGCAGCCAAAACACCACATCGGATTTCCTATTGGGTGAATAAATCCCAATAGTTCCACGAGGTAGAAGATGTTTAAATGTGTAAATTAAAGCATGAGTTTGGATGTGTGTGGAAGAAGTGCATGCAAAAAGGTTAACCTCCTAGTTATACTATGTGAAAAAGAAAAAATGAACATATCCTTTTAAGTTCCAAAATTAAATGTGGAGATTCGATGAGGGTGATCAGAAAAGAGATCAAAAAGAGAAAATAAGGAAAATGGATATGCTAGTATAACACTTTTTCCTTATTTTTAAGCAAACAAGAACCCACAAAGCAACAAAAGGAAGAAAGTTCTACTGCAGGATTAATGGAAAAGAGAAAGAAAGGTAAATGAAGAAAATGAAAACAAAGAAGAGACTCACCAAATAGGAAAGGTTTGGGTCCCACTGGTGTGCAAGAATTTTAACGAGAATTCCTTCTCTTGTTTTAAAATTAGTGAAAATTTGTAAGAAATCAAGAAACCTCATAAATATGGGAGGGTTTAAGTGACCTCCTGATGTGGATAACGATGAATATGCTACGAGCATAAAATATCCTCTTTGCTACTAGCATGATGACCTACACAAAAAGAGAAATATACACAAAAATATTAGTAAGGTAGATGGTGGGGTTTCCCAATAAAGTCGGTCTCGAGAAGCGAGAGATTCCTAGGATGGATGTAGATCCACTTTTGATAAAGGAGAAAGATAAATGATGTTGGATGGAGGATGCATATAAAAATATGAGATAGCCATATAATATTATGCTAAGAATGCTAAAATAAAGAACGATAATGATAAAATGTTGATAAACAAACACAACTTGAGTGGGTCAACGACGACCTAGGTCTAACTCATACAATCGATGGTGGCGGTGTATAGATTATCAAAGATATTCATAAACGAGTTGGATGTTGATTTTGGAATGTTGATTTCAATTTTAGGATGATGATGGGAAGGATATGATGTAAATGATAGCTGATTTAAAGGAGATATGGGTTGGGTCAATGGTGGTTGGGCTTGGTCGACATTGACCATAACATAGGATATGTATTTAGATAGATTAGATGGATGGAAAGGTAGTTGTAGGGAAGGATTGATGGAAGTGGATGCATAAATGGAGATTCAAGACAAGTTAGTGAACCTGCAAAATAAGAGTGATGAAAAAAGGGGGAGGAGAATCCAAGAAAAATTAAATGTCTTTGACACTCCATGGATGGCATACAAAGGATGCAAGAAAGAATCAAGTTGATGACTAATGATCTTAAGGAGGAGAGAAAACAACTCAAGCTTGAGAGATAACAAGAAGATATCAAAAAAATCCTTTGGGAAGAAGGAAAGGGGGTATAAATAGGGTCGATGGAAACCCGATGAGTTACCAACAAGTGGAGTGGGTGAAAACTGGGAGGTAAAGGTAATGAATAATGTGTAAAGATGGGATAAAAAAATGGGTAGCATGCTATTTTTGGCTTGCACGCTTGCATGATGGTAATAATGATTACTAAGGTGATGATAAAGGGGTATTAATTGTGTGTAAATAATCTAATGAGGGATTAAATGAAGGGAATGATTAAATTAAGTGGGGATAAATAGGATAATGATGAAAATATTTAAGATAGGATTAGGATAAATGGTGTGGATCAAGATTAATTAAATAGGTTAAGGGATTAAATAAAGGGGATTGGATAAATGAAGTGGGGATAAATAGGATAATGATGAGGGTATTTAAGATAGGATTAAGATAAATCATGGGGATCAAGAGTAATTAAATAGGTTTAGGGATTAAATAAAGGGAATGGATAATGATAGGGATGATGTGAATTAAGGGGGATAAATATGATTATGAAAATGGATGGGATGAGGGGAAAATAGATTACTTAAAATGGGAAACAGAGCACAAATGTACAAGGGGATGAAAAGGGGTGAACAAAGGATGAGGGAACCAAAAAAGCGGTGTCTATAGTTATCTGCCCATTGAGATCGAACTTCATTCTCTCCAAAACCTTATCAAAGATGAAGACTATTGTGTGTATTGCCTTCAATAACTTGAGCTGCTAGACAAGAAATGCCTCCAAGCCTTGGACCATCTCAAAGCTTACCAAAATTACCTTCATAGACAATATGGAAAATACATCAAAACTCGTGAATTTGAAGTTGGCGACCTGGTCCTTAAAGAGAACCAACGCAACACTAATGCAGATCATGAAAAGAAAGGAAAGTTCAAACCAAATTGGCTTGGACCTTACGTCATCATAGAAAAGTTTGCTCTGGTACTTATAAGCTTACTACCCAGGATGGGTATGAGTTGGATGAGCCCATGAACATCATACATCTTAAATGCTTCTATGCTTAAGTTCCCACTATCAAACATCCAAAAACATCCAATTATTCAAAAAAATCCATCCAATGGTGAAAACCACTTTGGTGGTGCCTTGGGAAAGTACCATGGTGAAAACTAGTTTCTGACGTTATGGTAAACTAGATCTTATGTCCACTAGTACCTCGCATACGTGTTAGCACACTGGCGGAAAACCCCTTTATCCACACCCGTATTTTCCATCCCTATCCACACTCCTATCCTATGATCCTAATCCAAACTTATTTTGGTCATAACTAGAAGTAATGATTCTAGCATACTGGGAATGTTATCTTGATCCTCGCAAAGGTCGCATTTTCTACAACACAAATTGGTATTGCAACATTGAGAAGATTCAAGCCTCTACATCAATTCTGAGAAATGTAACCTTTGTAAGATCTCAAATATTTCATTCCTTTTCATCCCCCCATCCACCTACCATCATCATATCCTTCTCTTTTGAATCTATTTCCTCTCCTCTCTCTATTCTGCATCATTTAAGTGGAACAGTTACATTGTAAATATTTGTACAATTAGATTAATTTTTACATTTACTTTGTATAATGGCATTGTAAAAATTCCATAACATTTACCATATGTATATACCCACTTGATATGTAAATCATCACATCCATACTTAATCTACACTATCCACATCAACATTAAACACCACACTAAACACTACACATTGTTATCCATAATAACATTACATAACCATTTCTACATCTCATAATCTAGTTCACAAACTAAATAATAAACCATGAAAAACATCTCATCATCAATATCATCCATCTAAACATCAAAAATGTCAAAAAAATAAAATAAAAAATCATAACATTTTAAAAACTAAAAAAAAACCTATAATTTTCAAAAAATCAAAAAAATTGTAAAATTTTCAAAAGAATTAAAAAATCGTAAAATTTTAAAAAATAAAAAAATCAAATAAAATAAAATAAATAAATTGTAAAATTTTCAAAAATTCAAAAATTATTTATTTAAAAAAAAAAAACTTAAAAATTTGTTGTAAAAAATGTCAAAATTCCCAACAATGGTCAAACCTCATCCACTTGGTCAAACTATTCACAAATCCACCCCATCACCACAATCTAGTAAATCTACCCTGACCTCATTCACTCACTTTTTCTTTTTCTACATGTGTGAATGTGAATGTTTACTTTATTTCTTGCATCTTTTATTTTTGGATGATGATATGAGGCCCCTTTTGTTTCTTTTTCTTTTGCACGATCCAATGATATGAGGATAATCTTTTTGTCTAATGATATGAGGGCAAGACTATTTGGAAATTCAATCATCATGGTCTTTATAACTTGGTGTATTTTACTCTATGCCACATCAATAACATTGCTAATGATGAAAACATGGATAGTTCATGACAACACCCATCCCCTTTAATCATCATCCACTACTAACTAACAATTCTTTAACATCATCCACCTTTATCACTATAAATATTCTCAACCCCATCTAAACAATCGACTACCCCAGCCAACATCCAATTGATCTTTAAAATCCAAACCAAGAGCGTAAGAGGCATGTGGTGTGATGGCACCAAAATCCAATCAAATCAATCATTGGCCAACTGAGCAGTAGAGACCACATCCCCAAATCTATCTATGTTTAGGAGGTATTCGACAATTCATACATCTAATCCTTTAATTAACCAATCCTAACCCCTTTCATATATCGTTGACTGGGGCATCCAATCACATTTGCCCAACTTAATCTTCTCGGTTGGGGAATCCAATCAATCTAATCAATCTAATCAATCAATCAATTCTATCACTCAATCTAGGTTTATCCTCTTGGCTTGGGAATCCAATCAATCAATCTAAACCCCCTTCACTAGGGCATCCTATCATTTGCCACCTTGGCTAGGGCATCCTATCACTTAACAATCTCTCCTGATCTCAACACTTCTCGTATGCTTCTACTAACATGACCTTCTCTTCATTTCAAGTGGTCACCCGACTCGTTTCCTCCTTGCCCAACCTCTCAAGGGGGCATCATCCTCGCTATCCTAACAATCTCTCTTTCTTTAAATGGTCATTGTTCCTGCAATAACCCTTCAAAGAGGGGCAAAATGTAGACATGTAAAATGTCGACATAATTAATAAATAAATAAAATCCCTATTAAACATTATTAATTCCTAACATATATTTCCCCTTATTACTAATTCATCATTCACAATTCCCATCTTGATCCTATAATAATTAATCACAAGATTAATTATTACTAACCCCTTTCCTAACTTACCACTAACCTCATTTAATATTTCTATTAATCTAAAATTCCTATCTACCTACCCACCTACATTACACCTACCCTACAACTATCATCTCCATGTAATTACATCATTAACTCCTAATTAAACCTAAACTAATTAATCCCACCTCTTATATTTCTAGAAGCTTCTAATTATAGAAGTCTCTCTAAATTTTTACTCTTCTCCATTGAATTTTAAATTCAATGGATATTTCTCCATAATTCTAGAATTTTCTAATTCTAGAATTAATCCCACCTCCTCTATTTCTAGAAGCTTCTAATTCTAGAAGCCTCTCTAACTTTCTACTCTTCTCCATTAAATTTTAAATTCAATGGATATGTCTCCATAATACTAGAATTTTATAATTCTAAAATTATCTATACTCTTCTATCTTCTCACCATTGATCTTCCATCTACTTGGAAAGATCCTAGCCCTCCATTTCTTCTTCCAAAATGATAAATTAGCATGCCACCCTCCATGGAAGCCATCCTTAGAATCCTTAAGAGTCCTTAGAAATCATAACAAAGTGCTATTAAAATTTCTACAAAGCTCTCCAATATCTATTTGCATATTTACCAAGCATCCATAATCAATCTTCAATCCACAAAAGGGAAGTGTTGTTTGTTTACTTCCACAAATATAAAGCAAGTAATTCCATCCAATCATCTTGAGCACAACTACAACATCAAGGGAGTTTATTCGTTGGTAAGTTATAGGTATTTCTTCTATCTCCCTTTCATCTTTGCTCAATCTGAAGTAGTGTTGGAGAGGATTATATTTAGGAATAAATTTGGTTTTGGTTTCTAGCTTGCATGTGTGTCTAATCAGTCTTTGACATCTATAGGTGAAAAATATTTAATTTAAGTTTGTTTTTAATATTAATATCAATTATCCCAATAAGGAACATATGAAAATCTTCCACTTTGGCGCAAGTTGAGAGGTGAGGATGATGGAAAAGAGTTTTGAGTTTACCTTTATACCTGCCAAATGCATTCACTTACAATTTTACAAGACCTTTTCAACAACCCCATTTTTAGAATATGATGGCAAAGGTGAATTGAGGAGGATGGTCATCTGTTTGTTGTAATTGGTGAAGAAATCTCAATGGATCTTGATAAAGACCATGTCGTTAATAAGATACAATTATAATATGTAAGGAAAATATATCATGTTATGTCATTTGGTCAAACACCGAAACTTATGAAGAAATACATGAATTATTTTTACACTTGAGGATCGCAATTTCTGAAAAGGGTCCAAATCCTTTTCAACAAACCATTTAGTGCATATCATGTGCTTTATACAAAGCATGAGATGGTTCGTAAAAGTAATGGTCAAGGGGATGTCCACCTAAATTCATCCACTCATAATCTTCAACAAAGAAGAAAAACATTTTTTTGTTGGATCACAAATGATGTGACGTTTGATGTGGATTTTAAGGTGTTATAGAACTATGCAAAGAGTCGGTATGAGGTTGTCGACGTGGAAGTGATAACTATAGTTTGCAAAGTCAATCTAATAATAGTAATATATTGATTCTATGGAAAATTTTGGGGCCTTTTCTCCTGGATGTTTTTATTCACCAACTAATAAGAAACATAAAGAGAATTGAATGAGTTATGGTCCAATGTGTGTATGATGGTTGAAAAGATGTTGCCTAACCATTCACCAAGGTTCCTATCCCAATATACCAATAAATAAGGGATGGGACCAAGATCATGCCTCAAAGCGAATTTTATGGAATGAAATTATCTTATTCATTTCCAAACAAGCTAGAAAATGAAGAGAATATAATGAAAATATGAATCAATATAATATTAGTAAAATCAATAAAATCCTTTTCTCGGCATACCACTTTAACTTGAACTCGTAGTGATGAAAATTTGGCATGCACTTGAGCTTCCTATGCTTTATCAAGTAAAAAAGCTTCAAGACATGTTTTACATATAAGGTATATTTAGTAGATGGATATAATTAACATTAAATATTATCTTCTTTGGAAGTAACATCTCATATCAAAATATGAAGAGTGAAACCATATGAAAACATATAAAAATAATACCTCTATTTCTAATTATAAAGAAGCAAGGCTTAAAACTAAATAAAGGCTACTTTATAATATATAAAATATTGTTTGGTTCATTTTTTAATATCTAAAACAAATGGTTTTATGACATCTCTTCATCAACTAAGTAGTAAATATGGTTTTTCCTCCACAAAATTTTTATCTTGATTAAGAATTTTCCTAGCCTATTGATGATATAAATAGATCCAATGGATAGCTTGTGTGGATTAAATTGTGGTGATACATGTAAAATAATGAACATTCATATCACACAAAAAGAATTCGGGTCACTAGGTTGGGTGGCTCCTTATCCTACTATGCATGTTTGTTGTTTCCTAGGGTTTGTGAAGTTGAGAAAATTTAAAACAAATCTCCAAGAATGTTATGGTGGCAAAGTGGAAATTCCTATTGTTTACAAATCAACATGTAAGAAAATTTGTTGGAAAGGGAATTGTTGTAAGATACGCTGGGTGAGATGTAAATACAAGGTTTTTGTATAAATGCATTGTCTTATAGTAGGGGATACATAATTTTTGGGGTATTGTCTCCATATGTTTGTTTCTATGATGTGGTTAAATGAAATATGATGAGAATGGAAGGATGTTGTGAAGCTAAAAAGCTCTAAGATAAGGCTTAAAATTAGATGTTTTGGAGAGGAAGATGGATGCAAGTTCCTCTCTATGTTATTTCTTGCGGATACACAAAATTTTGGACATTAATTTGTAGCACTTGAATGTAAATGTGGGGGAGACATGCAAGCCTTTATGTGAGCACACTTGTGAGACTGTAGTGAATGTTAATCCTTGGTGTTAACTATTGCTATAGTTTATTGCTATCTTATATAGTTTCATACCATGTTGATTTATGTATTGAAAGAATCCACACCATTTTGAGTGGAATTTGATGATAATTCTTGTGTAATACGAGGCATGGGAAATTTGTGTGCTTTTAGATATCCCATGCTAGCCCATTATTCATTACCAATACGAGAATTTAATAGAAATGAAAGGTTAGTGCATTTTTCCATTCACAAAATATAAGGTGATATTTTCAATTGTGTTTTGATATATCCTTTGGTACCTAGTGGAGGAGTATAGTGGAGGGATTATTGGCATGATTTGGTGCAGATATGCTCATTTAGTGTCTACAGAACTCAATGGGAAGAACAATGTTGGGATACTAACTTGTTTTATCATATCCTACTTTTACAATTTTTAGCTTGTTTCTAAAATATATCACCATAAAATAGAATGTTTTTTAAACATATAATGCATACAATACAAACACATACAATAAACCTTGTCAACAACTCCACACTCTCATAATTTATCCATGATCAGATTAATTGTATAAACCATTTTCTCTACCATATTTAGCTATACCCATCACAAGTTTTAACACCTTATTAAATTGGGCTCTCTCCATTTTGCTATAACCCTTACACCTCTTTTTTTTGGACCTTCAAAACATAAAGTACAAACCCTTAACAGCTCTCAATACAAACTATTTTGATGGCACGTGGGACTCAAGAATATCTTGTTTAACATAAAACATTGAAAGGAGTAACTCAATAATAGAATGCATCTAATATTTAGGGATTTTACTAAATATTAATCTCAAATAATAATTGGATTTTTTTATCATCGCTTCCTTGTCATTTTATTACTATCATATAATTTCTCATAAGAGTCTTGAAAAGAAGGCTAATGGTGTTGGATTTCTCTATTCTTGTGGATGTTTAATCAATATAAGTTTAAAAAGAGGATGTTGGTGATTTAAGACCCCAAGGAGA
Organism: Taxus wallichiana var. yunnanensis; assembly: GCA_018340775.1. NCBI lineage: Eukaryota > Viridiplantae > Streptophyta > Pinopsida > Cupressales > Taxaceae > Taxus > Taxus wallichiana. The sequence goes on along the minus strand of CM031243.1, from coordinate 506,332,361 downwards.
GGGTTTGAGATTGGAAGCTTGATTGAAGTAGGAGAATGTGGACTAGAAGTCAATTTTTTTACACTTTGTTGTTCGAGGAATTTTCTTCAATGTGTTTCATGATGTGGGCACACCCCACGATCAAGGCACCGTGGTAGGAGGTAAAGTATTAGGCCCAAGGGCTGACCAACAACAACAATGCCAAAAACAAAGGAAAACAAACATAGAATATCGTTGCCATACGGAAGGGGCGCTACAGTCGGAAGCAACTTCTTCTTCTTCCTAAAATATCGCATGGAGAGCGATGCGTATTCTAAACCTCTAAAATCACCCGAAAGTGTGGCACCTCCATAAAAATAGATTTTTCATGTCATTACTAGTGGGAAAGAAATTTTAGTAGAAATGACAATATTTTAAATGGGGTGCACATATTTAATACCACTAGCGTACCATAATAACTTCACAGGGTGTTGTCCCAGGAACATTACGATGATTTTCGACTACTTTCAACCACTTTTTCTATATTTTGTTATTTTATGATGTTTTAATGGCATTTATGACATTGTCTCGCAAATCACCTAATCATTCCTACCACTAAAATATTGCATTGTGTATTCTAAACCTCTAAAATACCCCGTGGTCTCGAATAATTAAGTATTAATACTATGGACCTTGTAATATACTTATATCCCATTTGTAGGATTAATTAATTAATCTTATCACTCTTATTATTCTTCCTTAATCCCATTAGCTAATTTAATATCATCCATTAAATAAATCCTACATATTATCCATTTACACCTCACCTCTTATCCAATTAATTAATATCACTTCACTAATTAACATATCAAGTTAACTAGAGCAAAAGAAATCAATTAAAGATTAAATCATTAAATATATGCAAGAGGACAAGTTTAGATTAAATAAAATCATGCATTTGAGTTAACTAAATATATCTCCCATAAAGCATGACATTCCAAAAATAAAGCAAATCAATCCAAAAGCTAAAATTCACGTCATTTTTTTGGGTGAATAAAACAAAATACATGTAATTAATATTTAATGTTAAATATAAAAAACATGTGAAAACTTGGACAACTCAAGAATAACTCATCCATCCAAGCTCAAAACAAGAGTTCATCGATCTCGCACATGTTTATTATCTTTAAAGTATTATTACTTCATAATAACACTTTAAAGAGGGGCAAATGTAGACACCCTAAAATATCACATTACATATTCTAAACCTTCAAAATCATCCCGTAATTACTTCACAATACATTACGACCATTTTTACCACTTTCAACCACTTTTGATATATTTCGTTTTTTTACGACCTTTAATGGCATTCTATGACATTGTCCCGCAACTCCCCTAATCATTCCTATCACTCACATATGGTCTCGAATAATTAAATATTCACACTATGGACCTTATTACACTTATATCCCATTCATATGATTAATTAATTAATCCTATCACTTTTATTATTCATCCCTTATCCCATCAGCTAATTTAATATGAAATTCATTAAAAATCCTACATGTATTCATTTCCAACTCACTACTTACTCAATTAATTAATATCACTTCATAATTAACATATCAAGTTAACTAGAGAAAACAAATCAATTAAAGATAAAATCATTAAATATATGCAAGAGGACAAGTTTAGATTAAATCAAATCATGCATTTGAGTTAACTAAACATATCTCCCAAAAATCATGACATTCCAAAATTAAAGCAAATCAATCTAAAGCTAAAAGTCACATCACTTTTTTGGGTGAATAAAACAAAAGACATGCAATTAATATTTAATTCTAAATATACAAAAGTCATGTGTAAACTTGGCCAACTCAAGAATAACTCATCCATGCAAGCTCAAACAAGAGTTCAACTCCTCAAATAGATTGGAAACTCAATTAAACAATTCAATCATGCTTCAATTAACTTCATATCACACAAGTTAACCACACAAATCAAGGATTTTGGATTCTCTTCCCTCATCTATAAATAATCACTCATTCTTCTCCAATTATCATCTTTGGAAGATTTGAGAATTACATCATCATTGTGTTGGATTATCATTCAATCTCACATACTATTATGATGTCTAATTGATCACAAATCATCAAAAATTCAATCACTCAATCACTTTTCTCGTAGCTGAAATCTACTTCCATTCAGAACATTTTTGGAGCATCCACAAAAAAATTTGATCAAGAGATTCAACAAGCTGGTGCTTCATTCCAAGCTTCAACAATCTCATCCATGAGGTTGCAAGGAGATACAAAGAAGGAACTAATTTTCTTTTATTTTCTTTGTTTATTTTGTTATGTAGTTTTTCTTTGTATACACATGATTAGAGAGATTTATAAGTATAGTCTCCACATGAGACAAATCCTTTATTATGGATATCTACATGAGCTTGTAAGTAGTGTGGAGAGGGAAATGCATACTTCCTTCGTGTGGCTCTTTCAACTGGTTTTCTCATGTACCCCTTCTCTTATGCATTTTGTCATGATTATTGTACTCTCGTGGTTAATAATATTTAGCTTATGAAATCAAATCCCATAAATATTTCAAACAATAGAAAAAGGAATAAGTAGGGTCAAATCCCACTAGCAACATTTTTATTCAAAATGCACAATACTTTAGTGTATCGATGGATTTTCTTTGGGGAAAATTAAGAAATCCACTACCAAATAGTATGAGGACAACCCTAATTTATGTAGGATTTACAGCTATAGGTGACACAGATGTAATGATAGTCATACTACCATCTAGTCACATTTTGAGGCTCACCTCAATGTTGCACTCACCATTTCCTTTACACCTCTTCTCCATCGCTAGTTTCTTTGGATTCAAGTAAAAATACATGGAATCCATGTGTTAATATTACCTTTTTAGACTTGGTATGGAACATGGGCATAGAAAGGTGAATCTAAGAAGAGCTACTATGAATTAGACACTTCCCAACAAAGCTCTTCCCATAGAATATTCCTTCAACAAAAATAAAAGAATCAAAAGGTTAAATAAATACAAGATACAAAAACACCCATACAAAATGCTAGTGGTTATCCAACCTACATGAAAGCAAAAACAACACCATATATTAGTTTGCTTATCATTATTTACGATCATGTTCATGTTGGAACATCTTGTATGATGACACATCGGATCTCAAGGACCAATCCCGACTTATGACATGGTATATTACGAGGGGACCAATACATCACATCACCATCATCTCGATATCTGTGGTATCAAAAAATTTAAAAATACATATTTTTAATTCCATTTATGTTTCCCAACTCTGCTTCATCATTCATAAGTTTCATTTCTTTTCTCCTCCATTGTTTAGTGTCACTATTTTAAAGGGTAGAATCCATTTGCGTAGTGGTCACTAATAAATAGGGCACAAACATGAACCGTGATGAGAAAGAGGGAAATATTGCTGACTTTAGTATCCATTTGTAGTGGTCACCAATAAATAGGGCATGAATATGGGAGTTAAAGAGAAAGAGGGAAAGAACATGAAATCAGATGCCACATCAAAATCAATAAGAATCTAGTTCCATTATTTATTTTGATAATATGTTGGTAAGCCTTTCTCTCAAATGTGTAGTAAATAATTTGTTTAAATGGGGTTATGAAGGAAAATATGACCTATAATTAGTAAGAGGAAAGCTTTTTTTGTGTTACATTCATGGTGATTAATATGTTATAAGATATATATAAAAAATAATATTGTTGTTACATGTATGCATTTTACAATTTTTTTAATGTATTAGGGTGTCTTGGAGATTGAATGGAGATTGATTTATGTTTGCACTTGCAAATTTTGTGTACAAAAATCGGGTGGGTGTTATGCCTTTGAAATTTTAGGTATCGTATTGAGAATTGACACATAAATGCCTCTTTCTTGGAAAATTTCTCCCCCTCCAAGGAAGTGTAATCCATACAAAACAAGAAAATGCATAAACCCCTTACACATGCATTCATTTGTTCATAACAACTTGGAATTGTGTGTTTTTAAACAATTTAATCCAAATAAAATTATTTAAGATATTGCGAAATACACTAATAAAATTTGTAATATAGTGCAAATACATTGAAGAATGATTTATATTATGATTTTACATGCTTTCTTGTAGGTGGGATATCCACTAGTGTGTTTTATCACCTCAACTTTGGTACCCATTACTACATGCTTTTTTTCCAAGTATTATAAGTGACAAACTATATATGACTTAGAGAAAACTTATATAAGTTATATCAATAATCAACATATAGACAAAAAGGTTATCAAACATTAAAAACAAGATATGGACAAAGTGTCTATAGGTTCGAACAATATTAGATATGAAAATCTAAATAGGGCCCCTATCTACTATAAATGATGTGGCCCCAGGATAGATATATAGCCGTGTAATATAGATATAGGGGGAAAGATATATACATAGGGCCAACCTATATACAACCTATATGTAGTTATATTATTATATAATTATGATAGGTTTTCTATAATTTTTCATTGTGGAACAAGTCAAACTCATTATTGTTACATAATTTTGACAACTGTCTATAATAATAACATTCTATTGTTAATGTGGAACAACCTATAGGTTCAAATCTATAACGTTGAAAAACCATATGTCGATATCTTATTCTTAATGTTTGAAAGCATAGTCCACATTCCAATACGTATATGTATAGATAATGAAATAAATATAACTTAACAATGATAAATCCAATTTCTCTTCATGTCAATATTCTAATTTAGATGTCATGAGTTTCTAGAATAGTAAGGGATATCCACCTTTGGACATTAGTTAAGCAAACATGGGATTAAACACCAAAGTTGGCCTAAACTATATGATGTTGTTAGTTTATTAGGTTTTTGGTTCCAATTAAAGATAATATTACACAAATATGGATTTCATAGTCGAACATAATCACATGACATACATTTAAATAAATTTGAAGTGGGACTATGAAATAAACATTTACAATATAACAATAATCAAGTAAGATAACTTAGAGGCATGAAATTCGCTAAATTAATTCCTTTTAGTCATATATATCAATATTCAAGTACATTGTTTAAATTACAAATACTTCCAAACACATGTATTGTCCAAATCTACCTTACTTCCTATCATGCTCATACATCTACTCTACCATTTACCTACTTTATTTTTTACACAACTCACTTATATTAACATGCACATACCCTTCTACACACACATACACATATAAACATACTATTAATTACTTCTAATCTCTTATTTGTACAAATTATATATGTTATAAAGAGTCGTGATTATTCCATGTCTATCATACATAAAGATTCTTCATTCCATGAAGCATTGTCTAATATTCCACGAGTTCATAAGGTATTTTACAACATTCTCCAACCCATGATATTGTTCAACAAAGAAACATAATATGATTAAACTTGATTAAGAAATAGAAAAAAAATTGAACTTTTCATGTTCATACACACCATATTATCTTCTTGATATTCAACATGAATTTCTCTATAACCCATGTCCATCTCAAAATGATAGTCATCAATTTCAAATTGATCATATTATCATGTTGTGTAATGAAATAATATATCACCATGTCTTCTATGTGTACCTTGAACTTTTTCTTATAACTCTAGCGGGACTAAAAGAGGGAAAAATAAAAAAACAATGTTGTTATTGACTTCCTTATAATTATTCTTACAACCAACATCATGAGAATTTTATGTTTCTTTTGATATGTTCTTTTCATAATCTTAGGGTGTAATGTGTCAATTAGGTGTAGTAGATGTACCTCATTTAATATAGTTGCAATATTTTTAACAACCTACATAAATGACATACACACAAATTGAATATTATAGTTCATTCTATAGAAATATTTACTCAAACATTATAATGGATATAAAGTGTCATTCTTTACTTAGCTCATTAACTCATGCCAACAACTACACATTTTGATTATGTGTATAGATGGCATTATTTATAGCATAATTCCCTTGAATTTTTTTGTTGGCCCTAAACCACTCGTCCCTCCTTTTTCCTACTACTCCCTCTCCTTTTCCTTACTCCCTTTTCCATGTTGCATCAACATATTACATTTAAGAACTAGATAGAGATTTTCTAATTAAAATGAATTATAATTATTATTTCACAATGATTCATATTCACTAACATTTTGCAATGTAACTTGTATAATTTTTGAATCATTCCTCATATTTAAAATTTTTATGTAATGAGAGTGTCAATATGTAAACAAAGTAGAAAATGTATATTATTATTTTATAAAAAACATAATGATCAAATCCCTCAATAACATGTAATGTTTTATAATATTTTAAATTTTCATCATGATCATAGATTCAATAGAAAAATTAAGTTGTATTTTGAGAAACGAGGATAAAAATATATACGGATGACTAATGAGATCATATATCTTCTTCTCTAGAATAATAAAAATATATTTTTTAACATTTTATGTTCTTTATGCATGTTTTATTTTTGTGGGTGGACACCACACATGGACCCAATGTTCATTCTAATGTAAATGTTTCATACTAACATTAACATTTTCAACACTAATTTGGTAGGATATTTAAATTGGAGAACCTATGGTTTTTAAACAAAAATAATGCTAATTGGAGTAAAACAATAGCCCTACCACAAAGTGAGTTAATAAATTAAAAGGTGCTTCCATTTTGAGTGGTTTTCAACAAATACAACTCACTTTGAGTTAGGAAAAAGGTAAATCAAATTTGCACCATATGACTATAAACATCACATTTATGACACTAAAACATCAAAAATATATAATGTTTGTATCTACCACTTTATTTTATTATTTCCCTATTCTTTTACTATGTTATTTACCACATAGTTGAAAGAGGGCTCATTTGAGGAAATGTGATTATTAATAAGAAAAATCAATTCATCGATGAGCACTTTGAATATGAATCTTTCCTAATTCTTGCGAAGACTAAAGATTGTTTGAGGAAGCTTTGCCTTTCCTATATATCATTTACGAGATCTTCGGGGTCTAATTTGTAGTGGTCAAACTCAATGCTTTAGGAGATTATGAGATTATCTTAAATACTCTTTGGTGGAAAAGGATCGAGATGAGGGAAGCAATTCAAGAAAATTCTCTTTTCCTTTCATTACACTACGTTAAGCTATAACAATATGCACAATTCTTCAAAGCTTTGAAATGAAGTACTATCTACATAATGTCTATTTTCATCATTCCAACAAAATCAAGAAATCCATTGAGAGTATTCAAAAGATGGTTTTAATTTCATCGATAATTTATAGCTTGGGATTACTAGACCTAAGGAAAATTTTGGTCTTGGATGAAGAACCTATAGTTCATGAATCAGGCCTTAATTACAAAATTTGGATGGAGAATGCACAAAGAAGAAGGCACTTGGAAAAAATATATCAAGGTGAATACCATAATTTTATCGGATATCCACTTAGTACTCACTTTCTTTTTTTCTTCCATGAGGAAAATAGAAGCAGTAGCTCCCTAAAAGGATTTTTCGATCTTTGGAACAACCCTAGGAGGAAGTTAGGAAGTTGTTGGTTAAGGGGTCTAAATGGAATCTTGGGGATGAAACTAAGATTAAATTTTGGGATGATCCAATTTTTTTGGATAGGATGAAAATCCCTCAAAATGGAAGATCCACTGCCGGAGCCACTTAATATATGGTTCTTTATGTGGAATATGGTGAGATGGTGTGCAACTACTGGAATGAGGAGAGAAGTTGGGTTTAGATTCTTCCACCCCCTACTACATAAGTCCTCAACTCCCTTTTGAAGTTCTAAATCAGGATCTTAAGGAATGTCGTATACCTCACTTAAGAACACGAGATGAATTGATATGAAGACATGGACTCTAGAAATTATGAGGTAAAATCTTGGTTACCTTTTGAATTTTGAGCAAATTGAATCAAATAGCTATTGGAAGAAGATCTGGAATAAAACCTTATCCCTAAAATTAACTTCTTCTTCTGGGAAGTGGTTCATTAAAAAAAGATATTCAAAAGTTGGATAAACTCATAAAGAAAGGTATGATTATTATAAATAGATGCAACTTGTGCAAACAACATGATGAAACTGCTAATCATCTTTTTGGAATGTACCTTTTCTTTTCAAGTCTTCTCTGTTGTCCTTGATCTTTGGGGATTCAAATGGATCCTCCCCAAAATGGGAGATGTTTCTTCCTTCTCGGAGGAACAATGGTGTTTCAATTTTCAACATGACTTCACTAAAGAGGTATGGAAATGTGCACTACCTCATATTCTCTGGGGTATTTGGTTGGAGAGAAACAACCACTTTTTTGCAATCAATCATCCAATATAAAAAAAGGTTGTTGGGAGAATAGGCCAAACTCTAAAGGATAACTCACAGATCATTAAAATCAAATCCTCTAAGTTATGTCCTATCTTGGAAAGATCCATTCTGCATGGCTTGAATCTCAGTCCCACAAGTAAGGATAAAAACAAAAATGTGATTACTAATAAAAAAATGCACTAATGAGAATGTCCACTTGAATAGTATCTTCAAACATTTGATGGTTCTTCAGAAACCAAGTGGAGAGGCTTGTTAAGGGGAGGAAATTATTAAATGATCACTTATGTGGGGATGTATAAGGGCTTATCATGGGGTATTTGGGAAATCACTTAAATAATTATGCTTCAGAAATGGTTATGCTTTGGGGTATACAACAATGTATATCAATGAACATCAAATCCCTTGTCATAGAAGGTGACTCACTATGTGTGGTCAAATCCTTAAGAAACCAGGAAACATTGGTTGGAGATTAAACAACATCATTATGGAGGCTAAGCTTTTGTTAACATCATTCGAGAGAGTGGAGATTCATCATATTTACAAGTTGGGAAATAAACCCACAAATGGCTTAGCCAATTATGGAAACAATATGTTAGAAAAGATGACATGATCCTGGGTGATATATACTGTGGCCAAAAATTTAAATTTGGTTAATGATGAAAAGACCTTGCGAGGCATTAGAAATGATGGTACCCAGGTATCACGTTTCATCTTGTGAGAAGGTCTTTTATTTTTCAGAAAGGAAATAAATCATTCATTTTTGTGCTTAGTTTTCCTAGTTTGGGTTTGTGGTTTCAATTTGACTGGTCTAAATAAGTTGCAGGGGTGCTTGACTTAGATGGGCAATGAAAGAGTTAGGACATAATGCAACTACCTTCCTTCATCTCAAGAACGATGCCACCCTATGGAGACTTTTGCGAAGAGGGGTTTTTTTAATTATATCCACCTTCTCAAAGGTAACGACCCTCAAATTTCAATTGATTTTAGAAATGCCTAGGTGGAAGGAATTTTTATTTGAGGTGAGTATAATATTATCATGGAGGAAGCCATAACCGAGCCACTAGCTGGTTTATTTTGAGGGACTCAAACTCTTCAAGGATAAAACTAGGTGCAAGCATGAAATCAACACTTTTTTGGCCCTAGTGAGAGAATTTTGATGTATGATGATGGCATTATAAGTTGTCTCCCAGAGTGTTGGAGATGTCTGTATGGTGGTAATGAAATATCTTACCTTAGAAGGAAAGTACAGGAAAATCTTCTCCTATCACCTCTCATTCTCAACTCGAGAAGAAATCAAACCATGATCCGCCCTATTTTCTACTAAGATACCTAAATGCATCTATCTCGGATTTCAAAAATGACAAGGTGGATGTGCCCCTGCATCAAGGGTAATATTACTATTCCAAAATGGCTCCTTAATCCGCACTCAACCCTAGCCCTTCAGTGAAACAATTTCTAACAATGAAACCCTTGCTATGGCCATGAAATGTTTCAAAAATGTGGGGGTAAGACAACATGGATGACATCGCGGATGTTCTGTAATTTGAAACATGGTGTCAAGGAAAGGGATGAATGCTCGCCAAGAAAGATAGAGATTCAAACCTGTGGAATGGGAGGCAGGATTGTTGACAAGAATCCACATGAACACCATCCTAGTTGTTAACAAAAACCTAGTCCAGAAGTTACGGGAATGTCATCAAAAAATCAAGGTACATAATAAAAGGATTAAAGGAATGAATGTTAAAATTGTAATGCAAGAACATAGGATTTCCATCATGCAAAACCAAGTTGCCAAAGTCAAGAAAAGGGAGGTAAGGCAAATATGAGGCTTGTATTGAGTAGCTCAAGGAAAAGAATCCATGGACAATGAGGTCAAAGAAACACAAAGAAGACCCCAAAAAGGGTGATCATTAAAGTTACATGCTCTAAGGAAAGTGGCTCAAGTACCGGGATTGAGCAGAGTTCCTCCCGGAAAAGTGAAATGAAGGCAAACCTTTGGCTACCCTTTTGGCAGTATTTTGTGTTGGTCTTTTCTACTATCTTAGCTATGGCTTATATTTTTGCATTAATGTAAAGAATATATATTATATAAAAATGTGGCCCTGTCTGGTTTGGCTTCAAAGGGTTTCCTTCATCAATCCTATTTGACTTGGCACCCTTTTCTCTCTTTTGATTTTTCCCGCCTGAATTCTCTTTTATAAAGGGGTTTTTGGTCCCTTCAAAACCAAACTTTATTTACCTTATCTAAAAAAACCACCTTAGTCTGATTAAAATTAAAGGATTGTTTCAAGGAAATAAATATAGGGGAACAAATGCATTCATTTTAATAGAAGTTGAGTACTACATGACATATGACATAATACATTTGAGGGAATTATACATTAAAAATCCTTAAACATTAATTTCTTGCATACACGCAAAGTCTAAAAATGGAAAGCCATGGATAAAATGACAAAAAAATATTTTCTTGAGGAATTTGAAAGACCTCGTACATTCTAATAGAAAATATTAATGAAGGAAATTCCATGTGAAGTTCTCTCTACCCTTCCTCTACCCCTTCCTCATAACACAAAGTCCTGTAAACTAGTTTTCCAGAGGGGAAGTTAGTTTGGTAAAATGAAATCTTCCAACAAAATGGAATGTTACTTAGCCTCATTTTCTCCCCATGACAAGTCTTTTCGCCACGATTTAGAGTGAACAAGAACATAGAGGTTTGAGTAGAAATCGAGGAGGTGTTAACCTTGGGCCAACTTTTGATGGAAATTGAATCATAAACTTGATTTTTGGAAGAAGAGGGTCATAAACATGAGAACATGAATATGTAGAAAAGATAGTTCTCATACTTCTCACATTTTAAGTGGTTTTTCATTGTATACTATGTTAGATGATTTAGAATCATCCTAGAGGTGCGTTTTGATAAAATAATCCAACCATTTTTTCCCACTACCACGTGTATGTCAATATTATAGAACGGTTTTGAGTGGGCCATAAGGGGACAATTATGAAATCTATGGAAGGGACTGACACCAAAAATAACTCTCTAAGGTTGGATATATTACATTTGCTTTTCAAGTCTTCTACTGAATGTCAAAGAATATTTCAAGTCTTTCATCAAGTCAACCTAAACACAACCACACTTGTTTGGTCATATAGAGTAGAAGCGATTAGATTACAAATTACATGCCCATTTGATTTGACAATTTTAGATATGAAATATCTCAAAGGGATATGAAGACCTATTAGCTCAACCTACATATTTGAGGGAAACTTACTCAACTTTGGTTGGAGTCCAACGTGAAAAACCACATCAAAATTTTGCAAGAACTAACAAATGACTTGGTGAACAATGTTTAAAAAGGCTTCTTAAATAAAAATAGAAAACAAATCCTTGGTGAGGTTAACTCAAGGGGATCACATGGGATTTCAATGGTGTTTGATCTAACACTAGAGACAATCCTTAGATGGATATAAATCCTATCCCACATAATAAGCAATAAGGTAGTTCATTCATTTAAACATAGGTTCATTAGATTTAACACTTAAGAGAATTTTAACAAATTAAGGAATATTTATAGAATGATTATCATTATCCTATCGTAGACCTTTGGGAAAACTTTGAGCTCGCTTGGAAACTTTCTCACCATTGTTTGTAATAAAATTTTAAAGTGATTGGTGAATGGATAAATATACCTAAAAGGAGATGTTAGTGTTGAATTTAATGCAAGCATCATTTGAAGAATATGTATAAGGGCTTCAATCAAGGTTGACAAGACAAGAAATCACTCAAATAATTATCCCAATAAACAAGTTTCTCTCCTCGCAACTTATCAGATAATGTTTCTACAAACATCAAACCCCTATACAAAGGACAATTCAAAATGTGTATACGTAATGTACGCAAATATCCAACTTTTCATGTTATTCTAGAATGCACAAAAGATATTATAGGATTCCTATTTTGAGTTTTTCCTCACGTGTTGAAATCTAATGCGGCGGATACCCCTCACAATCTCACCGCTAATCTTGCCAGTTTTGTTGGATCCACTCCACCAACCCCTAAATTATTCATCTCTTAACGACTACTGCTACGACATCACAGGTCTCATGGCGCAAAATTCTCGAAAAATTTACACAAGCCCGCAAGCACTCCCTCCTACAGAGTCCCCACGAGCATTTGACATACCTGGCCTACAATGCGCTCGCCCTCACCAAGCTCAAAAGGTACGGAGAAGCCGCAAAAGAATTGGACACCCTCGCATTTAGTTTTGGTGAATTTCTGTCATCTTCCGAAATTAGAAGGCCCTGGGACGACTGCAGCGAATATGCAATTCAGGAGCAAAAATTTTTTGCAATTATAGCTCACCATTCCACGGTTGCCCGTGGATTGAATTTTTGTCATCTTCGCAGAACAAAAAAAGCAAAAGCGTATACCGGACGATACACTGCAAAACACCACCTGCACCATGAGGCTCCGGAAAAATCCCCATACATGGCCTTTAGCAGGGGGATTCCCATCACCAACGTGTCCCGCAGCATGGACAGGGAAAAGATGGTGATCATCCACTCCAGGCTGCCGCTCCTGCTAAATGTGGTCCAAATCCCCAACACGAACATCATTATTACCTTCTGCAAAGTGTCCGCAGCACTGAACTTGAAATTCATGGTGTACGGGTCATTTGTGGAAATGAAATGGAAAGACATCAACGACACCGCAAACACGGCCATGAAATGATTTATTCCCGAGCGTGAATATCTTCCACCATTTCACAGAGCCGTAGGCCAAAATCATCGCCACGTACAGTGGCACCATTGCCGTGAGCATGTTGTAAAGATCCTTTGCAGTTCTCATTCTGCCTTCTACAAAGATAAACTCAAATTAATATAAAAAAAAAAAAAAATCCGTTCTGTATTCTACTCTGTGCAGGACTCCATTTTCATTAGTATTGAAACGCAGTAACCAGGCCACTTCATATTCCTGCTCTTTATCTTTTATTTCGAGTACTTGTTGTGTTGATTAAAACATTGAAATTTCTGTTCCCGCTATTCCACTTATGTCTCTGCAAGATTTGTCTATCACTCTTCCTCTGCGTGAAACACTCAGATTGTCCATTCTCTGCCAACGCGTGAAAGAGTGAAGGGGTAAAAAGAGGCTCAGACGTTTTGCCTGAGGAACAACAGATTTGTATGGCATTTTGTACCACAGGGGTGCGTGAAAGGAGCAGAGGTAGTGTCCACAGCCTTTTCCAGCGTCCCACCTATCTGCATCTCCATGGAGGCCCATTTTGGGGCAAGTCAAAGGACCCTGTGTGGTTAGTTTTGTGCCTTCAAGATTTTTTTAAATTATGAATCCACCATAGAAGAGAAGCAAGATGTGAGCTGTGGATTTATTGCTCTTATAAATTTTATTGATCATTTATTGCTCTTATAAATAGACCACCAGTAATTAGAGCAAGAAGCAAAATTTTCCCAAACAGCGGTGGATGACGGCTTATCACACCAGACAAGATGTGTTGTCTATATCCCATAGATGCCAACAAAACTTTCAGTTTATATCCAATTATTAAAAACATAGATGCTTCCGCTCTATGATAGTATGCCAGGTGGAATTTGTAGATCAACAATTTTCATTAGAAGGATAAAACAAATATAGTATCAGTTCTCTGGTTTCGTAAGTGGTTACAGATTAGTAACAATGATGCATGACACCACTTTCACTCAGAATAATAATAAGCTAAACGGTCTGCACCAAACCCAACACTATTCACCTACAAGTACAACATTACCCCAAGATTCCATTTAATTGATAGTGTTTAGAACAAAACAAGAGCAAATCTGGAATCAAAACAATCATTTTGTAGGATCACAGTGGAAAAAGAGTCTAGGTTTTGCATGCAAATGACCGAATCTTAACCATGAATACCTCAAATAGAAGGAACAATCAAATATAAGCATGAGATAGTTGAGAGTTCTGATAATTATGGGGAGCAAAAACGAATCTTACTCCATACCTAGCCCAATTTATCAAACTTGGTCTCCAATGTGAGAAAATATTTGTAAATGGAAAGAATTATACATTCCACATTCACCACTGCCCAGCAGACCAACATAAATGACTTCACAGATCTACATTCATCAACACATAAATCTGTTGGGTAATGGATTCCTCTTGAATAAATGAATTGAATTTGCATATCGTAGCGAGCAAAACTTGTCTTCCAAAAACTACCCTTCAATGGTAATCAGAAAGAGCATATTTACCATTGTTAGTTCCTTCCCGAGACCAAAATACTTGTTAGTTTCCTTCTATACATGTTAAACCATTGTTATTAACAGTGCCATCTCAATACAGCCTACCTGATTGGGAATGTTTCAGTCTAAGACGCTTCATCATATATTTCCTTGCCTCCGCCGCAACCACACCTTGATGTTTCCCTCCCCTGCAACCACAACCTTGATGGTTGCCTCTTCGGCAACCCCTTTGTTGATGATGGTCTCCATTAATTTTTTGTTACATACAATGGACATATTATCATATAAATCTTCAACATCTTCAGCAGGGATATTTAAATCCGGAAGAGCAAAAACACGTATGGAGGACTTTGTGGGAACAAATGAATCATGTCTTAGAGATTTACCCACACAATGCAATGGATGACAATCAAAAATCCTTTCAGCGCTTGAATTTCAATTCATTACTGTGCTGAAGTTGAATTTTCAGCAAGATTCTCAGAAGACTCTAATACATCATGTATAATTGACATTTTAACGGTGCTACATCTTGAGGAAATGGTTGGAGACTGAGTAGGAAGCTGGTCTTGTCCCTTTTCTCGTAACTTCAATGCTAACAACAAAAAAAATTAATCTCTCTTAGTCCATTAATTAGGATGCATTTTTCAAGAGGAATATAGAAAACATAAAAACAAAAGTCAAAACAATATAAACAATTTGGAGAAACCCTTACTACTAATGTGTCATAAAATGTTCCATCAACAAGATTATTTTAATCTAACCAAAAGCAAATGACATTTTCAAGTATGCCATGGTTTTAATTGCAAATACAAAAAAATCCTTTATGAAAATGTTTGTAGTAGTGAGTGATCTTAATCTTTCATAGTATAATGCTTCAATGACTTGTACACTACATCATGTATCTCTATCAAATGATTCAAGGGTTAGGGTTAAGTTTCACATTTGTCCACCTGTACATGCATCATAATCATAATGATGGATGATGTTGATGGGAAGTCCACCCATGCGTGAATGGAAGAAATAGGTTTTATCTTTTATTTTCCTAAGTCCATAGTTTCAAGCATTGGTTCCTTATTATTTTTGTGCCTTTTTTCTTTCCATTATTCTACCTTGAATTTGTGTTTCCAGATTTGCGAAAGAGATATGGAACATACCGATGGATATCGAATCCCTGTTAGAAGACAATGACGTGTTGGTGAAAAGACAGGGGTTAGAGAAATTTGTTTGAGCACTAATGATAGGGCATCAAGGGAGTGAACCGAGAAAGAATGTGTTAAAGCTTAAGGAATATGTAGCTAAGATGGTGATGCCAAACGGTTCTTCGTAGACACAATTGGATAAATTTACATAAGATATGACCGCAGTAGCTAATTCATCAAACATATAACAAAATTTTATATTACTCTCGGTCTCACATTGTCTCTGTCGCGTGCAAACCACTTGGATTTTTCATTTTTGTCCTTCTCGTCTTCCTCCTTCACCAGAGGCATCGCCTGCACTGCTAGATTTTGTGTATTTGATCCTCCCCTCCTCCACACAAAAAAGAAAACACACGCAACCAAAACGGCCAAAGCCGTGCTCAAAATCATCAAATTCTTCAAATTATCTCGTCAAAATCAAATTCGAGTCGATCATGGCTCCCAAATCTCCTCCAAAGTTGTTCAACAACAACACTAAAAATGGTCCAATCGAGATATCTCCAGGACACTCTTACCTTTGGAGCCACCTTCCACCGTGTTGGAACTAGCCTACATTTAAAGTGGAAGAGACTGAGGTTCCCCTCCTCCTTAACCTGTAGGTGATTTAGACTTGGTTTTTATATATGTATGGCCATCATTGAACTCACCAAGTTCCTTTAGCTTTTCCATCAATTTATGGCCGTACAGAGCTGTAATATATATAACGTGGGTGTTTTTCTACCCAGGTTGAGGAAGCCAAGTACATATTCGAATCTCGCATGATTCAGAGAATGGAGTTCCTTGTGCTCAACTCCCTCCAATGGCGGATGACTTCCATCACAATTATTTCCTTCATTGAGATTCCCACTCGAATGATTGGCTTGAGACTCCCCACAACTGGATTTTCACAATTTAATTTTTGGAATGGTGCCTCAATTTCTTGGCTCCTTGCCCTACTTATGACTTGTTCAACTGTCATTCAATAATTTCGATGACCTGATATCGGATTTTGATAGGTATGAGAAGTTTGATGGTGTTTTTCTATTAAATAACAAGCTCACGAGCAACATACCAGAGATATTTGCAGAGCTCGAGTACATGGATTATCTTGATTTGTCAAACAATGAGCTTGATGATAGGTTTCCTCAAAACCCTTCCTTGTATAATTTGGTCAGTCTTAATCTCTCTAAATTGGTTGACTATGGTGGTGTTTGTCCCTTTATCATATGGGGAAAAATCAAAATAATAATAAAGTATCATTGTGTCTCTTATATCACATGAAGAAAACTCAAAATAATAATAAAGTATCATTGTGTCTCTTATATCACCTAGAGAAAAATCAAAATAGATAATAATAATGTCCTTCCCCCCATATCATATGGAGAAAAATCAAAATAGATAATAATATTTCTGTACAATTACTATGGATAGGAACCGGTTAGAACCTATGGAGGCCGCGTTGAAGTCAATTAAATCCTTTTTCAAAACATAGTGTAATGGTTAAGAATTAGTTTAATGGTTTTTAATTAGTGTTCTTAATACAAAGGTGTAGAATTTAGATTGTTAGCTTTCCGTTTTCAATGTGCAATCAATTTGCATATCAAATTTGTATTTACTGACATCAATCTTTATTAGAATATCTTTGAAATTTTTTGTCTAGAATTTAATCCAAATGAACCATTCCAATTGTAATTCATGCCCTTTCCTTCGAATGAGTTGTTGATTTTCCTTTTTTTTTACATTTTCATTCATTTAAACGCAAATTGCACTCGTGTGGATAATGCTCTTCAATTCATGTGTTTTTCTTCCTTGAACATCCCTTTTACACATCCTTTCCACTTGATCCAAAGGGTTGCAATATCAACAAACTTCTTCTCGATTGCAAACATCTTCGTGGCAAAAAACACATTGCACCATCCTTCACATTTCTATGTGTACTTCACCTACATCTTCCACAATGGAAAAATTATGTGCCTATCGGGTCGAACCCAACCTTGTTCATACCCCTAATAGGTACAAAAAACCCTAATTGTAATTGTGTATATCAAACCCTACCCTAGGATTTTAGGTCCACACAACATATCCTTATTTCTAAATTAACCCTTAAAACAAATAAGTAAATTCACCTTCTGTTTATTTGTTGACTGTAAAGTGCAAGAGCTGAAATTCCCCTTACATTTACATTTTTCCTAACTACCCAATAAATTCTTTCACTTCTTCTCTTGATTCCACTCCATAAGTACTTAGCCGAGTGAAGAGTGGGAAGAAAATCCTTGAATATTGAGGTCTATCTACTATTTTTCGATTTATTTTGGAAAATTTCCTATTTGTTCGTTTATAAAACATTCTAAAAGAGATTTTTGTATCCAACAGTTGGTTGTATAGAGCTCTTAGTTGAAGAGAGCTCATCTCTCTTATATTGTGTTGAAGAGAGCTTTTTCTCCCGTTTATCGTTCACATCTATATAAAAACAGAAACAGAGAAACCTTAAAAACATCAGAATCAGATGGAAGACAATGGTGACTTTTTATGGTTGAATGACTAACACACATAATTCCCAGTCTTCAATCGTACAATGTCCATTGCCCATCTCAATCAAAATCTCAGAACACTCTGTAAGGAGGGTTGCTTGAAGGAGGCGGTACAAATTTTACTTACTACACAAAACCGTCCTGTAGATTCTTCTACATATCTTCATCTACTGCAGGCCTGCATTGCCAAGAAAGCTCTTACAGAAGGTAAGCAAATCCACTCTCACATCAACGACAGGGAACTTATATTTGCCACAAACACATTTTTACAGAATACACTTATCAACATGTATGACAAGTGTGGAAGTTTGTTGATGCTTGCGATGTTTTTGAACGCATAACCGAACCAAACATCTTCTCATGGAATATGATAATTTCAGCTTACAGAAAGCATGGCCTTCCTCAGAAGGCATTGAAACTGTTTCACCAAATGCAACGAACAACTGTTCAACCTGATCAGTTCACCTTCTCCACTATTCTCCCTGTATGTGCCAATGTGGCATCTCTAAAACATGGTTTGCAGATCCATGGAAAAATCATTAGATGTGGATTTCAATCTAACGTTATTGTGATGAATACCCTGATAGACATGTATGCAAAATGTGGAAGCATACAGAAGGCACGCGAACTGTTTGACAAAATGCATCATCCAGATTTGTTCTCATGGAATGCTATGATTACAGGATATGCACAAAATGGTGTTCTTGATGAGGCTTTAAGTCTTTTCAAAGAAATGCCTCAACGAGATGTGGTCTCATGGACTGCAATCATTTCTGGATATGCACAAAATGGGCTTATGGATAAAGCCTTGGAAATGTTTAAGCAAATGCAATTGGCAGGTGTGGAGACAAATTCAGCAACATTTGTCAGTATCCTCCCAGCTTGTGCCAAATTTGGAGATTTGGGACAGGGTATGGAAATCCATCAAAAAATATTTCAAAGTGGATTTTTGTCTGATGTGGTTGTCACTGCTTTGATTGACATGTATGCAAAATGTGGGAGCGTAGAGAGGGGACGTAAATTGTTTGATAAATTCAATCCAGTGGATGTGACCTCGTGGAATGCTATGATTGTCGGATATGTGCAAAATGGCCTTCTTGATGAAGCCTTGGAGATTTTTAAGCAAATGCAACTGGTGGGTGTAAAGTCGGACTCATCAACACTTTCAGGCATCCTCCCAACTTGTGCTAAACTTGGAGCCATGGAAGAGGGCATGGAGATCCATCAAAAAGTAATTAAATGTGGATTTTTGTCGGACATTGTAGTTGTGACAGCTCTTATAGACATGTATGCCAAATGTGGAAGCATACAAAAGGCTAATGAATTGTTTGACAAAATGAGTGAACGGGATGTAGCTGCATGGAATGCCATGATTGTAGGATATGCACACAATGGACTTGTTGATAAAGCCTTGGAAATTTTCAGGCAACTGCAATTGGGAGATGTAAAGGTGGATTCATCAACCTTTTCCAGCATTCTCCCAGCTTGTTCCAAATTCGGAGCTTTGGAACAGGGTATTGAGATCCATCAAAAAATAATTGAAGATGGATTTTTGTCTGACTTGGTTGTAACTGCTCTCATAGACATGTATGCTAAATGTGGTAGCATACAGAAGGCACGTCGGTTGTTTGACAAAATGCATCAACGAGATGTGGCCTCATGGAATGCAATGATTGCAGGATATGCAATGCATGGCTATTGCAAGGATGCTCTCAAACTCTTTGAACTAATGAAGCACTCTAGAACCAAACCCAACCATGTAAGCTTAGTTTGTGTTTTATTTGCATGCAGCCATGCAGGTCTAGTGGGTGAGGCCTTTAAATACTTTAATTGCATAAGTGACTGTTATTTTACAATGCCTACAATGGATCATTATATATGCATGGTTGATCTTCTTGGCCGTGCTGGCTATCTTGAGGAAGCCCTAAACTTTATCATCAAAATGTCAATAAAACCCAATGCAGTTGTTTCGATGTGCTTGCTCGGTGCTTGTAGATCACATAAGAATATAGTCCTAGGACACTATCTGGCAAGACACCTTTTTGACTTGGATCCTAAAATTGATACACCTTATGTTCTTCTGTCAAACATTTATGCAGAAGCAGGCAGGTGGGGTGATGTTCAGAAGATAAGGAAATTGATGAAAGATAGAGGAATAAAAAGACACCTGGATGTAGTTGGATTGAAGTCCATAAAGTTCTACATGGTTTTTGTGTAGAAGACAGATCACATCCACAAACACATGAGATCTATGCAATGTTGGATAAATTGTCTTGGGAAATGAAGGCAGCAGGGTATATTCCAGATACAAGATCTATATTGAATGATGTGGAGGAGGAGGAGAAGGAATTGCTTCTCTGCCACCATAGTGAGAAGTTGGCAATTGCATTTGGGTTGTTAAACACATCCCCTGGAACAACTATTAGAGTTGTCAAGAACCTTAGAGTATGTGGTGATTGCCACACTGCAACCAAGTTTATCTCCCGTATTACTGCAAGAGACATTGTTGTGAGAGATGCAAACCGTTTCCATCATTTCAAACATGGGCAATGTTCTTGTGGAGATTATTGGTGATGCTAAATGAACCGTGCTATAAACAGAAACCTGCATTGTAACATGGTGGATGATGCCATGCTTCAAGTGATAAGAAGCAATCAGGCTTATTCTCAGCTTCTGAAAATATTATGTTTCTGAGTGTGCGGAGAGCTAGACCATGCTTCTGATTTGATGATTTCTAGTACAGAATTTCCAAGGAATGCCAATGAAAAATTTGTTAATGCTCAATTTACTAATACCATGGAGTCATAACATTGAACTATTTTTCAGGAAGCATCTACATATCTGGATTAAAAAGCTGGAGGAGGCAGAAGAATGGGGAATGTGACAGAGAGGAATGCTCAAAGGAAAAGGAAAAGGAAGGCTGCTTAGAAAGCAGGCAATGTAAGAGAAGAGTTTACAATCAAGCCAATGCTTGGATACCATGAAAAGAACATCTCTTGACCGAATGGTTTACTCCTATCTTTGTTAGTTTCATATGGTCTTTATATCTGGATCATGTCTATTATCTTCTGTCAATGTCAGGTCTGCCATTTTGGTCTAAATTAAATAAATTATATATGGAAATTTATGCTTGTCAGGTGGATTTTATGTAGTTTACTGTTGTGGAATACCGTGGACATTTTGGGGGAATTAGACCATCTGCTGGCCATGTTAACTGCTAAAGAATCTTGTTAAAATACGGCTTTGGGAATTTACTTGTGGAGAGGAGTGATAAAGCACAAGTCTCTGGAGTTTGTAAAGACCCCTTACAAAATTAATGTAAATCTGATTTTCATGTAGGCACATGATATAGAGAAGTTCCTTCTGTAAAAATCACAATGACAGAATTCTGCAGCCAGTTGGATGCTGGGTTGGTCAGCAGGGGAATAGAGTGAGCTCTGCTATTGCCATCGCAAGAATTTTAGGAAGAGATAATAGCCCTTTCTTTGGGAGAGGAGTTTCAACTCCTCAGGTTTCTTCTTTTGATGTGGACATTGAGAATGATGTTTCTGGTCAGATGGAGGGAGTAAGAAATGGTCACTGCCACAAGATTGGAGATTTGCAGCATGACCACCAATACTATAATTCCTGATCTGAATCAATTTGTAGCTCAAGTTCAGGGTGGGATACTGGGAGTAACAGTGGTAATTAAAGTTTTGAGATTTTCACAGGTCAGCATTTTGCGTGGTCTATCTGGATTTCAACTGTGTTCTACCTTTTTTGGTTTCAAAGTTTTGGGTTTAACTTCTCGACCCTTCTTCAGGGATTTTTGGATATTATAAATTTGTAATAGTGGTAGTAAGGAGAACTACCTCATTTGTTTCAAGCACTATACCTGCTGCATGAACTCAGCTACAATGAATGACTTGAAATTGAACGACCAGTTTGGTAGGCTATCTTTGACCAATATTTTTTATCAATATTGAAATCCTCTCTGACTAGCTCCTTCCAGCATACTTCGTCAAGGAAACTGGTTTTTATTCCTCTTTCTCATGGAGGTGATGATGTCAATCAGTTTTCAGGCACTGTTGGGGGAATAGGTGTGCGTTTAGAGGAAAAAAGTTGCTGATGTTGAAGAAGAACGGGTTCTTACTTCACAGCTGCATTCTGCATTTGATGAATTTGCTATGAATAGTTTGTTGGCAATGTTGCAGGCAGAGAAGACGTGTTTACTGAAGTAGGGGAGATAGATGCTTCTCAGGCCAAGGTCCTGTTTTACGCTGGACCTAGTCTGGTTGGAAGGTGTGATAGAGATGAATTGTTCACACTTTGATTCCAGTTGATAGGTAAAGACCATTTAAAAGGTCACAGCCAATCCAGACACCACGTATGAGATCGACTCATGGAATTCTACAAGGGAATTTCATTTTCCATTAACTTTATATCGGTCAAATTTTCTATTCCTAAAGGTTGACCAAGACAAAACCAAAACTTATTAATCCACCTCAACCTGGGGTACTCCAGAGATTGATACAGTTCGGATGTTGCTGGAGTCCCTGTTCATGATTTTCTTGCCGGAGGACTTCACCAAGATCAAGAACATGCTCATGCTGCCAATGACTTTGATCATACCATTCTGAAATCTGTACTTTCATGTGAAAATATTTTGTATACTTTCCAAACTCATACAAAATAAAAGATGTATAAATTAATAAATAAAACATCTAAAAGTTGTTAACAAGGTTTTCAAATGCATTTTACTTCATGGAGAATTCATATGTTTGTGGTTTCAACAAATTCTGTTTCTTTAAAATTTGATTTCAATAAGCATTATTGAATTGACCCTTTATTTATTGTTTTTCATTAAAATAAATTTATTTATGCTGTTTTTAATTTCTTGTGTATTGGTACGTGAACTTGTTAAGGTGATGCATTTATTATATCAAAACTTCATGATTGCCTTTTTATTATCCAAATGGAGTTTATAATTAAGGTTACCAACCAATACTATTTACTACTGTTAGACCATGTTTGGTTCTCAGGGTTGCCTCTAAGATGGAAAATTTTTCCTGAACTGGAAGAGTCTCATATTCAGGCCGGCTCAAGGGCAAGCACTGTCTTTGGGGTCACCGCTTGACTCCAGGTTCAAGCTCGGTAGAGCGACCACCAGTGGATACATACAAGTGATAACTTTAGCAATACCGATCCGGCCACTTAAGGTTAGAATCTCCAGGGAATACTCCTAGTGGAAGCCGTTGGACTCCACTCAGCCATACGAAGGCCTTACGGTGAACTCCCCTGTTACTGAGAACAAGGACCAAGTGGAGGAGAAACTCTTCCAGCAGCGCGCCTGACAAGAAAGTTTTGCCCTACACGATTGTGCATCGGCTCAATAGTTCAACCTTCTCCTATTGAGTAAAAGGAGTTTATCTAATAATTTTTTACAGATATAACATATTTACCCTGATAGGGGTTCTTATAATGGAGTTGAAGTTTGATGGATAAAATTTTAACAAATGAAAATTTGACAGGTACTGTTAATTGGATATGTGCGCGCATTTGTTGATTGCTTTTTTCCAATTTTTTTTTGCGCTACTTTCTTCAGTCTAATGTTTTTATTCTATTTTGTTAGCTACACCATGATTCTCAACCTCTTTTTTATGGATGGCTTTGGTGTAAACATTTATTATTGTTATCATGTCTATTTGTTGAAAAGATTGTATTGGATGGATAAAGTATAAAGTTCTGATCTGATACAGAGCAAGAGAAATAGATTGTGTCGAGTAATTTAGTGGAAAAAACATGTCTGATATGGATGTTGATGCTGCTGAAGATATGTATGATACCAGGGGATTAAGAAAAAGGTTCTTAGAATGGAGTTGAAGTCTGGTGGGTAAAATTTTAACAAATGTATAATTGACAAGTAATGTTGATCGGAAATGTGAGCCCATTTCTTGGCAGCTTTTTTCCAATTGTTTTTTCCAGTCGCTTTCTTCAGTTTGATGGTTTTTATTTCTGTTTTATCATCTACACCATGATTCTCAAGCTCCTTTTAATTGATGGTTTTGGTGTAAACATTTGTTATCGTTATCATTTCTACACATTGAAAAGATTGTATTAGATGAATAAAGTATGTAGTTCTGACCTGATTCAGAGCAAGATAATTGATTGTGTTGTTATCCTGTGGAAGAAACACGTGTGATATACAAGTTGATGATGCTGAAGATATGTAGAAGAAGAAGATGTGATAGCAAGGTTTTTAGATGATGATGAAAAAGAAGAGTATATGTTTGATATATTTTCTGAAATGTATGATAAATTTGTTTGTCCTCTTGAAATGAAGATGAACACTTACAGCATATTAGGTGAGAAAGATATTCACCAACACCAAGAGGAGGTAATTGCAAGAGTTTGCTCCATTCTATTTGTCTCTGAAGATGAAGCTGCCACTCTTTGGCTTCACATGAGTGGAGTGTTGAGAGAGTGATTGATGAGCGGCTTTCAAACCAGTAGAGCATAGAAAGAGATTTTAGGTTGTTGGAAATGCCTAGCCCTAATGCATTTATGGAGATTGATCCAAATTTAGAGATGAAATGTGCTATTTGAAGTGATGCTTTATCAATGGAGGAATGAATGCAAGAGTTTGTGAGTATTACTGTTGTAATGGGTGTTGGTTAGAGTGGATTCAAACCTGCATAGTTGAATTGGGTTTTGGTTGCCTTCGATAAAAATGTCCAGAACCCTCCTGCAGACGTGCTATCAGTCAAGATAAGGTCCTTTCTTTATCAACCCATGAATATCAAGGAAAGTATGCAATACATTGTTAGATCCTATGTTGAAAATAACAGAATAATCAAATGGTGTCAAGCACCTGGGTGTAAGAATTTGTGCAATTGCTCTATGATAGTTAACAATGCTCTTATGATGTTAACCTGCAAATGCTCTCATAAGTTTTGCTTTTATTGCAATGGATTATTGCTTTTTTTTTTGTTATAAAGAGTTATTTAAAAGATTGTAAAGAGGTGGAGCAGGAGTTCCATGGAGGAAGGCCCAGCAGCTTGCTTTGGCTTATTTTTATTTGTATTAAGGCATATAAGTTTCCACACGCTACAAATAATTGACTCCTTGTCAGGATCCTTTACAAAAATTGGTGCGACTGCTAGTGATATGCTTAATGCAATCTATTTGGGGAACTGCTGCTTTATTGAGAACGCTATGGAACTTTAGTATAACTGAATTTATTGTAATGTAATAAGAGGTTTCCTAACTTACACATAAGTTGACTCTTGATTGATGCTACATGATTCTCAAGTTTCAACATTAAATAATTCTTGTAGCTTGAATTTCACTAGATAATTAGATTTAAGAAACAAATGACATTGAAACAGTTCACAGGAAGACATTAGCTAAACTAAATAAGAATTATGCTAAAATGGAGCATAATAATCTAGTTTAAAAAAACAAAAACATAATTAACTATAGTTAGATATATTAAAGTCGCTAGGGTTGGCTCACTCGGCCCTTTTTTAAAACTGGCCCAGCGCATGGGTGGCGTGGTTTCAAATCAATAAAAGATGGCTAATTTTATATTGTAAAATGCAATAAACCAGACCACAATTTATCTTTACAAAAATCCCTTACCTTTATGTGTAAATAAATAAATATAAAGAAATTACCTATTCATGAAAAGCATAAACATAAACATCTTAAAAATAAGTTCCAAGTCTCGGCTAAATTCAACAAATAACCAAGGCAGGATATGGAGTAAGTATCATATGATCATGGGGTGGTGTGAAAGCATGCAGAGTAAGACGCACTTCATTTCTCAATCATAGAATGTCATCCATTGCCAATCTCAGTATAAAAACACTCTGTACACAGGGTTGCTTGAAGGAGGCGCTACATATTCTGCTTACCACACACAATCCTCCTGCAAACTCTACTACATATATTCATCTATTACAAACTTGCATTGCTCAGAAAGCTCTGGCAGAGGGTAAACAAATCCACTCTCACATCAATGACATGGGAGTTATGTTTGCCGCAAACACATATTTACAAAATACACTCATCACGATGTATGACAAATGCAGAAGTTTGGTGGATGCTCGCAATGTTTTCAACAACATGACCGAGCCAAATGTCTTCTCATGGAATGTGATAATTGCAGCTTACAGAAACCATGGGTTCGGTCAAGAGGCAATGACATTATTTTACCAAATGCAACGAACAACTGTCCTACCCGATCAGTTCACTTTTTCCAGTATTCTCCTGTATGTACCAACATGGCATCTTTAGAACATGGTTTGCAGATCCACGGAAAAGTCATTAGATTTGGATTTCAATCCGACATAATTGTGATGAATGCCATGATAGATATGTATGCTAAATGTATAAGCATACAGAAAGCTCGAGAACTGTTTGACAGAATGCCTCTAAGAAATGTGGTCTCATGGAATGTAATCATTGCTGGATATACACAAAATGGACTTGTTACAATAGCACTGGAGATTTTTAAGCAAATGCAATTGCAAAGGGTAAATTTAAACTCAGGAACCTTTGCCACCATCCTCCCCATATGTGCCAAAATGGGATCTTTCGAGCATGGTATGGAAATCCATCAAACAATAATAGAATGCGGCTTTCTGTCAGATGTTGTAGTTATGACTTCCCTGATAGACATGTATGTAAAATGTGGACACTTACACAAGGCACATGCTTTGTTTAACAGAATGCCGCAACGAAATGTTGTCTCATGGAATGCCATGATTGTGGGATATGCACAAAATGGATTTGTTGATAAAGCCTTTGAGATTTTCAAGCAAATGCAATTGGCAGGCACAAAGCCAGACTCAACAAACTTTGCCAGCATCCTCCCAACTTGTGCCAAACTTGGAGCTTTGGAACAGGGTATGGAGATCCATCAAAAAGTAATTGAAAGTGGATTTTTGTCTGATGTGGTTGTGACTGCACTCATAGATATGTATGCAAAATGTGGAAGCATACAGAATGCACGCAAACTGTTTGACAAAATGTGCAATTCAGATGTAGTCTCATGGAAT
The DNA here is from genome assembly GCA_018340775.1 of Taxus wallichiana var. yunnanensis. Taxonomy (NCBI): domain Eukaryota; kingdom Viridiplantae; phylum Streptophyta; class Pinopsida; order Cupressales; family Taxaceae; genus Taxus; species Taxus wallichiana. Next base: position 506,305,002 of record CM031243.1, on the reverse strand, counting down.
GTGATCATAGCAGGATATGCACAAAATGGTATCCTTGATGAGGCTTTAAAGATTTTCAAAGAAATGCCTCAACGAGATGTGGTGTCATGGACATCCATTATTGCTGGATATGCGCAAAATGAATCTTTTGAAAAGGCCTTGAAAATTTTTAATCAAATGCAATTGGCAGGTGTAAATCCAAACTCAGCAACCTTTGCCAGCATCCTCCCAGTATGTGCCAGAATGGGAGCTTTGGAACAGGGTTTGGAGATCCATCAAAAAATTATCAATAGTGGGTTTTTGTCAGATGTAGTTGTGAATTCCCTGATAGATATGTATACAAAATGTGGAAGCATGCAGAGGGCACGTGTATTGTTTGACAAAATGCATAATGCAGATGTGATCTCATGGACTGCAATGATTACAGGGTATGCACAAAGTGGTGTTCTTGATGAGGCTTTGAGGTTTTTCAGTGAAATGCCTGAAAGAAATGTGGTGGCATGGACTGCAATGGTGGCTGGATATGCACAAAATGGGCTTGTTGATAAAGCTGTAGAGATATTTAAGCAAATGCAATTTGCAGATGTAAGGCCAGACTCAGCAACCTTTGCCAGCATTCTCCCGGCTTGTGCCAAACTTGGAGCATTGGAACAGGGTATGGAGATTCATCAAAAAATAATTGAAAGAGGTTTTTTATCTGAAGTGGTTGTGAATGCCCTTATAGACATGTATGCGAAATGTGGAATCATAGTTAAGGCACTCAAATTGTTTCATAAAATGCATCATCCAAATGTGACTGCATGCAATATAATGATTGCAGGATATGCAATGCATGGTTATGGCAAGGATGCCCTCAAACTCTTTGAATTAATGAAGCACTTTGGAACCAATCCTAACCATGTAAGCTTAGTTTGTGTTTTATTTGCATGCAGCCATGCAGGTCTAGTGGACGATGGCTGTAAATACTTCAATTGCATGAGTGACTCTTATTGCATCATGCCTACAATGGATCATTATGTATGCATGGTTGACCTTCTTGGCCGTGCTGGCTATCTTGAGGAAACCCTAAATTTTATCATCAAAATGCCAATACAACCTGATGCAGTTCTTTGGATTTGTTTGCTCGGTGCTTGTAGATCACATAAGAATATATCTCTGGGAGAATTTGTGGCAAAACTACTTTTTGAGTTGCATCTAACAAATGCCTCACCTTATATTCTTCTGTCAAACATTTATGCTGAAGTGGACAGATGGGGTGATGTTCAAGAGTTAAGGAAATTAATGAAAACAGAGGAATAAAAAAATACCCGGTTGTAGTTGGATGTAGTTCTTTTTTAAGGAGATCTCACTCTGACAAACACATGAGATCTATGCAAAGTAAAAGACTTTGTCGTGGGAGAAGGCAGCAGCAGGGTATATTTCAAATACAAGATCTGTATTGAATGATGTGGATGAGAGGAGGACTTATTTCTCTACCACCGCAGTGAGAAGTTGGCAATTGCATTTGGGTTGTCGAACATGTCCCTTAGAACAACCATAGAGTTATCAGAAACCTTTGATTATGCCGTGACTGCCACATTGCAACCATGTTTATCTTCTAGTTGTTGCAAGAGAAATTGTTGTGATAAATGCAAACTGTCTTCATCATTTCAAACATTGACAATATTCTTGTGGAGATTATTGGGAATGCTACATGAAGCACGCTTTAATTTTAAACCATGGACTTGCACCTCAGTCGAGACTTGCAATTGTAATAAGGTATAACTTACAGGTGTTTATTTTTATTTTTTGAAAAAATGTCTTTCTGAGTGTTTGGAGAGCTAGATTATTTTGATTTGAGGAAATGATATTATATAGTATGCATTACTACCTAGATATATGGATGGTTTATTTTCTAAAGCTCTATTGAATGATACCATGGAGGATTCATGACATTGAACTGCTTTTCAGGAAACCTGTACACCTCTAGACAAATAAGCTAGAGACAGAAGAAATGGAAATGTGAAAGGAGAAGAATTCTGGAAGAAAATGGAAAGATGCTCATCCAGAAGGAAATGCTAGGGTAGGGGTTACAATCGTCAATGCTTGGATTTATTGTTGGGCAATGGAGAGGAGTGAAAATCATAGGTCTGTCTTTGAGGCTTTAAAAGATCTCATATTTAATTACTAGACAAGTAATGAAATCTATAACAAACCACGTATAAGATCATAAAATCAAAATTAATATAATGAGTTATAAAATCAGAGTGTTTGGCTTCGATCATAAGAGATTTATTCACAAAGCTAACCAATAATGTCAAGAGATCCATGATAATTGGCAAAATTATATAAGATGTAGCACTATGATCATTTAAAGCATGTACAAGGTGTTGATATAACCGTGAATCTAGACATAACAAATCATTATCTGAATAAACGTCCTTATGACTAATCTCTTGCATACATTGATTTACCTCAGGGTCTTGTGATTGTCTATAAGTCATAGAATGTGACATACACACCCTTATTGGGGTAGGTTTATGCACTTGTACCTTATTCATTCTTACTTTATTAATTTTGGTGATTCTTTGGGTACCTTTGTGTGTACAACTTTATTCTTATCATGTTATTTTGAAAAACTAACTTCTCTCTAAATTGTAATCATTTGATCTCAATGTCCAACCCGAAACATTGTTGAACACTAGAAGGGATTGCTTGCATTTGATATATCTCTAGACACCTAATTTTGGTACAAGTCATGTAGCGACAACACTTTTATCAATCTTTCAAAAACTGGAACATTAGTGCGCATTAAGCTCTTATGAGCACACTTTCTGTAGCACAATTTACCCTACCTAGCTTCTACCTCCACCAACTATTCTTGAACACCCTACAATTTATCAACGATTTGCCTTGAGTAACGCACTACACATCTATAGACTTATCCGTTATTGTTTCCTCGGCTTTTGGTCCAAATCTAACCAAATTTGAAACCACCTAACCACTATTGGATCATATTGACCGTAATCAAATTAGTCTAATAAAGGTTTGACCACCATCGGATGGTCCAAGATTGTTCATGTCATTTCTAAGCCTTTGTTCCATTTTATCATGAATTTTTTTGTCTTGGTGGTCGCCTTTACTATTTTCATGGTTGGCCTAAGCGTGAAATCATTCAAGGAGCCCATACATACACATGTACCCCGATTCATTATAATAGATGGCATAAAGCACATCATATAGGTCTACATCACACACAAAGTGAGAGCGATCAAGATTGTCAAGCATAACACATCATACTCTTGTTCTATTCTTATTCAAGTAAAGTGTTGTTGTTGCATACTTGCAGAAAAGAGGGATATTGTATTATTGATATGTATATAGAGAGGGTTGAGGCCTTTCACATATTGGGATGGGTTACACACATGCATTAAACTACACGAGCCTTGATCTCGTGCTTGATATGTAGAGCAACCCCCGATAATGGATGGCTTTGGATAATAACTTTTTATATTTCCGTTTTGTTTTAGATGTATTGCCAAATGTTGAGGAGAGATTAGGATTGGCTCAAAGAAGATGACACTTAAGACAATTTTGGTCATCAATTTATCAATTCACATGAGATTTCTATAAAGTAAGCACAAATGAAGAGTTTCACAAAATTTCGACTTGCACAAATTCTATAGTTCCACTAGAGGATCGAAACAATTGTCATCGACTAAGAAACCAAAATATATGATTGCAGTCAACACTATCGGAGTGTTTGATTCTAATCGAAGCAATTTGTTTTGGTCTTCTTTAACAAACACAATCATTTTTTCATATTCCCTCCTACACAGTCTCGGAGCCTTTTCCTAGCACTTCTAGCATCTATCGAAATTCAAGTTGTTATAAGGTACAAATTCTCCTTAAACCTTGTATACTCAATCATCAATCATAAGTTTCAATTTATATGTCTCTTCCGGCACATTCGGACCTTAGGCACTCTATTTATTGAATTTATTTTAGGTTCTAAATAATCCAATGCCTTATTGAATTGGTGCACTCTTATTTATTGGGATATATTTTGTGCACATTTTAAATTAAAATATAATGGCCAACCCGATTCTTACGATCATCCGACCTTAGGGTTTAATATACTTCTTCCTCTAGTGCTTGATTCTTCTTATGTTTTACATTTGATTTTTCCGGAGTTGTCTCATTGTGATATCATTGGCCCTACCTTCTTGTATGCTCTTTATGTTTCTATCTTATGCCCATTAAGAAAGTTAGATCTACAACACCTACTAAAGGCGAAGGGCATATTTAGTGGTACATATATTGACCGATTCAAACTCCTTTGATTGATTTTCATGCTTGTTTGAATAAAACAACAATGACTATTAATGCCATTTGTATTCCTTTTTTGATGATGATAATGCAAATGAAACAAATATGAATATTGAAAATACAAATAATGTAGATATTGCATTGCTTCTCATGATCATGTTATGAATGATGATGCTTGTGATCACAATAATAATAAAGATACATTTCCAAAATTTCTAACATATGGTGAAACAACACGAACTAGGGTTGAGGTGCCAATGCAGGCTCGACAAGGACCTCGTGTAATAGGTAGGTAACATAGAGTGAACGTCAGGGTGGACAACAACTGAGCGACTCAGGGCCGAGGGCCAAAGGTGAATAACAGGCAAAGGCTTAACAACAAGGAAAATGAGGCATAAGGAGCCAAGCTAGAATGCCTAAGAGAGAAAATAATCTATGACTAGGCCAAAGAAAAACCCAACCAAACAAGCTACAACTTGTCGATCCGAATGCAAACACAAGCTAGGGATCCAAACAGAAAACAAAAGCCCGAGTCAAGGGCATGACACATGTGGTGAGCCCACAAAATAACTCTTCAAGCCAAGCAAACAACAACCACCTACCACAAAAATGAAGGATCGAGAAGGAAACCCAACTCGCAGGAAAGGGACCCAACTCATCAAGGAGAGAACCCTACACACAACTTGCCGGTTGCTAAGAGAGCTCGCCGAGCCAACAAGGAGCTCGATCAAGTTGGGTGAGTATGAGGAGCTTGGTGGGGAGGAATGAGCTAGGTGAGGAGAGGTGTAGGGAAAGAGCAGGAGAAAAACAAGGGCATGGAAGGAGGTAGATTTGCAGAAAAACAAAAAAAATCCAAAATTGAAAATATTTCCAATAAAACAACAAAAATCATAAATATCTCATAACCAAGAAATTTCTCGGCAAATATGGTCGTAGACAACCCATTTGGCAAGGAAACTCCCTGAAAGACCCAAAACTCCAAAAGCATCCCGCATATACATCGAAAAAACAACACACAAACCAGCAAAACTCCACAAAAATGAGATGAACCCAAATAATGCAAGTAAAACATAAATTGAAAAACATAAAATGAATCTTGCACAAGAAAATAGTAAAACCATGAAACCGGGAGAGTAGTAGGCAATAAAAGATGGAGAGTGAAACGGATCCCAACAATGTGTTTTGATACCATGTGAGAGAATGTGAGAACGAGGATCAAGTGGTATGGCGCGTACATCACCGAGTTCCACTTCGAATGGAAACATGACAAAGTTTCATGTAGTAAGTAAGCATTCAACCACCATGAAATTTGCATGCAAAATAAAAGGGTCTACACATTCTCATAGATAAAAAATGAAGTACAAATAAGAGTGTTATGTAACTCCCAATGCATGACCAATCATACCTCCACAAGGAGAAGAGGAGTTACGATCCAAAATGGAAAGTAACCCCGTATGATACACTCGATGCACACCAAGTGTATGAAAATTCTATGACGGAATCATCATACCCCCTAATGACACGTAAGACCTATGATCTCTCCTAATCGAGATGACTCACCAAGTGAGATGGATGATGCCCCAAGATGACAAGGCAATTACCTCACACCAACATAAACTAAACATTGGTGTTAATTTTCTATTATAGTTCCTTTCTACTTTCTCATTTTACTTTACTACATATATTGTTTACACGTTATCTTTCGAGATAACAAGACTAACACATGTTTCTTGTGTAGTGTTGACACATCTTGCTTCACACACCTCTTTTTAGATTAGTTGTTATATCATTTCATCATGTTCTGAAACTCTTAGTTTTATACATACTTGCTTGTTGTGTGTGTGTTGTTACTTTATAATTTCATTGATTGTGGTCTATGTGTCTTGTTTGTCTTGTGACAATGTGGGGTGTCCCATATTTTTGGCTCTATGCCTATCTTGTGTGCTCTTCTTTTTGGCCTATGGTTCTTGATTGCCTTATGACATGTGGGTGTCCTTGTTTGAAAACTCTACGCCTTATTTGTGACACTATTTACATATTATTGACTTTGAATTCATTATTGTTGCACTTATTTTCTTATACATGCCTTATTACTATTATTTTTGTTGTCTCTTGTTTTTATTGTTTATATTATTGCTCTTGTTACACATCATGGTTTCCACCATGCACAAAACCTCCTTTTATAGGTACAATTTCTTCAAGATGGCCACATCTTCAACATCCCACACTCTTCTACAACTTCTCATACATCTAGTGCATGTGAAAACTATTTTAGATTTCTATGTTTGAAGTGCATGTGAAAACTACTATTATAAGTAAAGCATGAGACCTTCTCCCTCCGCAAAACAAACATGGGTATTCCTTGTTTCATCTCTTCATTTCAATTTTATGCAAGCACAAATATTTCATGTTACACTTTACATTTAAGTTAAAGTTTAATTCTTTACTATGGACATTGAATGCACTCTATGTTGTAGGTTTCATTGTGGCATGCTAACACCAATCACAATAGGACTCTGCAAAACAAACTCCAAGTGAAGATAAAAGTGTGTCTACACATTTAGGTATATTTATCTTTAAACATGTAATTTTCATTTAATACTTAAATGTGGAGCATATGTAGACACTCAAATTTGGCAATTTAGTCTTTGACTCTTTTGGTTTTGAGATTGCACTCTAGCTAAGATAAACACAACCTCTCTATTTCTTCTTAGTACATATCGGGGTCTCTTGTCTAGTTTGTTTATCTCGTACACACCGATATGTCAATAGTTATGGGAGTTCAATGCATAAATCCATATACTAAGTCAAGCTAACATGATGCAAAACCTCATTTATCACGTTTTAATCCTTGGTTAAGGTTGTACAATTTGGTCAAGAATTTATATCCGGCCCTAACTTGTTTGTGCAGTTTTGCATTGACATATCCTCCATCTTTATTGTTAATTCCACATATTTTGATTGGTCCCTTATTCTCTCTAGGTCATCCTTTCTTCGATAATTCACCTCAGAACCCTATAAGTAAGTTAACACTACCTCATTTGCTAACCTGGAAATCATATGGCATGACATTAATGCACTCACTTCAAACCTGCAAAGGCACCACAGCTCCCCGGATCTTGTAAAAGTTCATCATTGTCATTATGGTAGTAGTCACTGGTATTAAGATTCTAACAAACTCAATCCATAAATATCTCTCATCTACAAGCACTCAAACATCCCTTCTCTAAGTATTTTAGCAAGAGCCAAACTCAACTCAAGCATTGTTAAAGAAGTTTCCAAATCTAGTTGCATTCATTCAAATATCACATGCTAGGTGGAGAACAACATGCAGTTTGAGGCCTCTTCAAAGTAGTGGTAACAACGTCGACGGTGCATAGGGGTGCCCATAACCCAACTAATGTTTTTTTGCAAGGTTTCCCATCCATGGTTAGGGTTTGATATCTTGTTCAAAATGTTAAAGCTTCATAACATGACCAAACTAGGGGTTGATAGCGATTTTTTTTCTAGGCATGTGACACTCTTAGAAAATTACAGAGCTAGATTTATTGTATGTTCAAGACCACACATGACGATCAATACCGTATGAATGGTCATGACAGAGTGGTACACTCGTTCCCAAGCCAATTTCTAGTCACACTTCCTAGAATAAAGCATCATTAGTTTCATATCTCCCTATTCTAGTAGTGTGCACTCCAAGAACTTCCTAAATCCATATGTAAACAACTAAGTGCACTCATCCTCTTGCATTTTCAAGTTCCTATCTTGTTTCATACATTCTTTGCAAGTATTAATGTGTTGTTATAATATCTGATAATTAATATTGAAATTTAACTAATAAGAACAACCGCTCAAGCTCCCCTTACATCCTTTAGTGTACTTAATTCACTAATATAGATTTCACATAATCTAATAAGGGTGTAACAAGTAGTCTATCACCACAACAATATGTTACATTCCATATTATTCTTCATCATAGTTTGCATTGGGCATCTTTCTTACCTTTACATCTTGATCTTATCCTTCAAGGAATGACAAGGACAAGAAAATGTTTCCTCATCAACACAATGATATTAACAATTCCTTTCTTGGTCAAGCAAACAAGCCCCCTCTTTGTGTTAGCTCCCATCGATGCTACATCTTGTAAAAATTCAACTACTATAATACACAAGTGTCTCTAAATACCAGCCAAAGAAATGGATCCATTAAAGGAGAACTCACTTGTATCTTCAGGAATCACTAAACATGTCCTCTATGTTCTATTGATAAAATGAGTTTTGTTGGGACAACTACTTTCCCTTATTAACCTTAGGCTTCGAGAAACTTTTCCCACAATAGAAATATACCCTTTCAAGGAGGTCATTCATCCTCATTGGGGACCTAGGACAACTTCCTCCTGTTAAGGATGTGCCCATATATGTTGGGAAATCATACATGCCAATCATGTGCAAAGGATTGACAAATCCATCACCCCACAAATTATCTTTCGTCAACAAGGTTTAGACCCTTCTTTGGTTTCTTTTCAACGCCTTCTTCTTAACATTCAAAATGCTAAACCAAAATTTAAAGACCTAGAAACATTAAGGCACCACACATACAAGTTTCGGTCCCTCAAAGAAACAAAACAATTATAGACATCACCAATTTATTCACCATTAATGACCCAGATAACCATCACAACAAGTTAATGTTGAAATATTTGGGTGTCTATGTTACCCAAAGGCAACATCGAATCCACAAGGTAGACAACTTCCTCTCGATCTCGATGACGACTAGTTACAACCTAGTCTTCTTCTCGTAATTGGTAAAATGTGATGTTTACAACAAACCTTTGGGTCGAGGTCAATCTTGTCAACGGGTTAATATGAAATGAAGAGGAGTAAAACAATGCATTATAAAAGGAGAACATTTGCGAGAACGTAAGGAGTAATGAAGAGCGGTAAAGAAGCTAAAATTATTTAGTATAACAAGCCAAATATTTACATAGTTGTTAGATGCAGAAGAGGAAGTGGAGGGGAAGGACCGAGAAAAAGGTGAAAAGGAAAAGGCGAGATTGCTATGCGTGGAGGATGTTATGGGGGCGGGTTGTTTGAGACGGTGAAGGTTATAGGGGACGATGGTAGGGATTGGAGGCGAAGCTCTTCTTGTTTTCGGAATTGCAGGAGGGAGGCTGAAGAAATTCTCGAGTAACGGTCAAACGAGAAAGCTGGGGAGATACGAATCTTTTCCAAGGAGGGGACGCGCGAAAGAGCAGTAAAAGTAAGGCCTGGTCTCTCAGTGGATCCAATGTCTATGGTGGCATGACCAAGGGTGAGTCCTTGGGCTTTGTGAATCGATAACCCCCAGGCCATTTTTAAAGGCAGTTGTGTACGGGAACCTCTTGAAATGGGGGGAATGGGGATGTGGGTGGGATTTGACGGATTCCACGGTGGACCGGAATAGCGTTCAAAGTCGACAATTACAAAAGAAGGCAAAGAAGGTGGAGCCGAGGAAGGGGAATAAACAATGTCAACGATAAAGGCAAGGCCATTGCGCCATTAACAAGCCCAGAAGAATCCATAAATTAGCAGAAAGTGAGCATGATTTTTGGTCTTTGCAAAGGAGCACTATTTGTTCTAAATTGGTCGTCATCGGGATCATTGTAGTCACTTCTTCTTGTATTCAGAGCAATGGACAAGGCAACTGGAGAATTGAGTTCCTTCAGCATTTGTAAATTGTGTTTTTTAACAAGAATATTTGTTGAGAAGAGGTGGGGGGCATTGTGGAAGTATAGAAGTTCTTGTTGTGAGAGGCAAGAGTCGGTGCGAGACATCAAAGTCTCCCAATCTGGAAGGGTGGCCACACCATTTCGGATGTTGAGAAGCAAATTGCGAAAGGAAATTTGAGCCGGAGCAGAGCCTTGTTGTCGGAATATAGACGTTAACGAGATTGAATTTAGAAATTTGCGCCAAAGGGATCCACCGTAGGAATTACTGGCATATAGTGGAATGTCCATAACGGGTGGAAGTTGACCAAGGTCTCCAACAAGAATCATTGATCTATTTCCGAAGGGGGAAGTACGGAAGTGCGGGAAGGCCTCACGCAGGCGGAAGTCAATTTTTGCAAGAAGTTTAGGACCAATGAAGCTCATTTCATCAATCAAAATGTATGTGACATGTTTTAAAGAGTCTTGAAAGGAGGCCAAAGCTTGGCCTTCAAGGGGTTTTAAATCACGAACGGGAATTCGGAGGCTGGAATGAACGGTCGATGCGGAAATGTTAAAAGCGGCCACACCAGTAGGGGCAAGCAAAAGAAGGGGCGAAATGGCAAAGGGCAGCGAGGAGGAGAAGGCAGACGGAGAGAGTGGATAAGGAATGACTTGCCTGCTCTGCAGCTTCCTGAATAATGAGAAGAAGGGGTGGTAGGTTGTGTGTTGAGGAAAAGTGGTGGAGTATTGTAGTGAAGGCTAGTTGCTGGTTATCGGAAAAAGTCGACAAAGAAGGCAAACTAGATGGATTTGTATGGTCAGGGCAATAATTAGCCCTACCATTCTCGACAAAAGAGGGGCCGATGTCAACCAAGTGAACCGGAACGTTGTTTGAGGACCAAACATAGCGGGAGTCATATTCTCGGAGGCCAAGCATTTCCAGATGGTCAAGACCTTCAGAATGTCCTGACGGAGGCCTGCCAAAAGTTGCCATTCATAGATTCTCTCGCTTGTCTGCATTGGGTCTGTGTCAGATTCAGACGAAACATCTGGAGATGTATCAGGTTCCGTGTCTGTTCTTCTAACATGCCACGGTTTGTATGAGCTTTTGAACAGGCGCCAATTGGAAGTAACAACATCTGGCGAGGAACCAACATCTGAAGGAATGTTCCGGAAAGGCTTGTACAGCAGGAGCTCAGACCAACAGAAAAGGTGGAAAGCCTCTGTATTAGTTGGCGGAATGATGGAAAACCTTGGGTACACGCGGACAATTGCTGGTGTAGTGCGTTGTTTCCATTTCTCTTTTTTTCGGTATTTGCTGTAATTCCACTCTCGAGCAATTTGGATAAGGGAAAGGGACTCCATTGATGGTGGGCGGACAAGGTACGCATCAAGAAGTTGTGATGTATCTTGTTCCTGAGTAGCCGATGCAGAAAGGCGCCTAAGTATTTTTTTGCCCACATTTAAATAGACGGTCTGCCGGCTGGACACAACAAGAGGAAGTTTGAGAAGCAAGTGACAAGTTTCTTGTGCACTTATGTCATGTTCAACAACACTTTCTGTGAGCATCTTTCGTATTGCAAAAGATGAAGGGAAATCGGGGTTAGCATGCGAACAAAGCCTAGACAACATTTGGTGGTATGTCTCAGAGCGTTGCTCTGCTTTAGAGGCATACTTTGCAATGTATTTAAGAACAACGTGCCGAGATAGTACAGCCGATACCAATGTTGGCTCTCCATATAGCTAGCATGGCTTTATTGTGAATGTTTAATCTGTCATCATTCCTGAAAGGAAGGTATTTAACGCTTTTGTTGGCATCAATGGTCAAGGAAGAAAAAGCCTGTGTTTCCCAAGGAGCACTGTAACGACATATAGTTCTGGAACCTTTTTTTCGGAGACATGTCTGTGTAGAACATTTGGTGTGGCGCTGAACCCGGTTTATAAGTTCCTCGAGGTCGTGCAGAGGGTTGGAAGCCAGAACCTCTGAAGAGGAAAGCAAGCAGGGATCATCCTCGAGAGATCTTTGAAAGAATGTAGGTCTACATGCAGGAGCTCTAGGGTTCCATGCAGAAACATATTGATCAAAGTACAGTCTTGTTGTTTCAACAGAAGCATTGTCATTCCAATCTATTGTGTCAACATTGGGGGCGCCATCAAGCCAAAGGAAACCGTGAACATGTGCAGAGCCTCTATGTTGCCATTCGTACCTAGAGGAAAAAGGCGGTTAGAAATAAAGAGAAGCAAAAGAGTGGCAAACGAAGCATTTAATTTTGTTTACCTGTACCAGTAGTCCTTGGCTCCAAGGTGTTTCTGCAGGACCTCCTCGTGGAATATTGTGAACCTCTGGTGCAAGTAAGCAGAAACACGATGGGGGTGGTCGATAATGTTGTTTGTTCTAAATCTTTGTGCGAACCGATGATCAGGAGGCGGAACACCCGGCATACAGCTATGCAAATCAGGCCATTTAGTATCTGCAGACTAAGAGTGAAGAAGAATGTAGGTGCACCCAATTGTTCAACCATGTCTGATATCTCTCCTCTGTATTTGGACCAAAAGGAGCGTGTTCCGCGCAGGTTATTTCCAAACCGCATCAAGGTATCCGGAAGCGAATATGCAGGGTCTTCAAGCAATTTTTTTCGGAGGTCAGCTATAGTTGGCGGTATGTCATTTTCTAGGTTTTGCTGCATGAAAACACTGCGTGGCTGAGATTGGCTCCTATGCCGCATGATGAGGTTAAGCAAAAAATAGCGAAACCGGGGTGGGAACCGAAGCGGTTATCATGGAAACGGATTAAATGGAGGGCATATTCATGAAAAAGTACCTCTTTCATGCGAGGTTGTCTAAACATAGCCTTACCTTTAGGAAACAAAGTTGGGAATGCCATGGAAAATAGACCCTCAGTGGTGTATTCATTTATGGGAGAAAGACTTATGTCTGGCCAAGGCATGGTGGAAGGCATGTTTTGATCATGGGAGAGAAGGAATTGTGAGATATGCTCGTCTTCGGTGCCGGAGTTGTGGGCAGAAGGGACGAAAGAAGAAGAGCGGGCGTCAATTAAATTGCAGAGAGAAGGATCATCGCCGGAATCAGGTGCGACATCGTCTGAAGAGGCGGGGATGTCCATCGGTATGGAGTTGAGGGAGGAGGAAATATTTGTTCGTTGTACGGGAAGAGCGTTGAGGGCCTCATTGTCAACAAGAACATCCTTGTAGTATGGGTCATGCAAAATTTTGTATTGAAGTGCCTGCCATACACGAGATCTACTAACATAGAAATCGTATTTTGTTTTTTGAGCCTGCCTTTTGCACAAGAACCAGATCCAAATCACCGAGCCGTCGAGGGAGGTACTTTGCTATGGTAGAGATATCTTGGGGGAAGCTTATAGTGTGCCCAGAGTATTTGTATTGTCCACCACGTGCATGGGTTACTTGGAGAATTGGGTTAACTCTAAAGAATCAACATTTCTTCAACTTGTGTCAAAGATTGTAGTATGATGATGGTTGGGACGCTGTGGTCCATGTTGTTCCAAGAAGAAAACCGGTGTCCTTGTTTCTCAAGCCTGCACCTGGAGCAAAGGATAGATCCTGAACAACACCTAGTTTGAATGCCAGGGTAATTCTCCAAACAGATAGTGCATGTGCTTGCAGCGGAAAGGGAATCTAGCCTTTTGCGGAAACGCCTTTGTGCATCTGCGAAGGAGGACGAAGAAGAGGCGGATGGCTCGGAAGGGAACATTCTAGCAGACCAAAACCCGTCAAGGTTTTGGCATGTATTGGAAGCTGGGGAAGGCAGCACAAACGAATGCGAAGAGGTCGGCAGAGCATCAACAGGAAGGGAGAAAGCGGAGGACATTGGAGAGTATGAGGTCGATGGGGGGGAAGAGGAATGTGTCGCTCGAGAAGGGAAGTGTTGTGTATCCCAGGGTACACGGGCCCCATAGAAGGGAAGGGTGGAAGTGTTTTGCGAAAGGAAAGGGCAAAGTGGAGCGGAGGGCGGGGAGAGAATAACATTTGCGGAGTTGGACGAGGAGGCATCGCGAGAGATAGAATGGGGCGATGGAAGGGCAGGTGCTGGGGGCCTGTACGGGGCAGGAAGGGGGAAGAAAGATGTACAATGTGTGCTTTTTCTAGCATGGTAACGGCGGCGCTGATCCGCATTTATTTGCTCTTTGTTTTTGGCGTAGATTTCTCTTCGTCGAGCTAATCGTTGCTCTGCAGACATGGGGAATCCTGCAACGCTTTGCAGCAGGAACAAAAGTATGAGACAAGTAAAGGAAAAACTGTGCATCTAGCCATACATGGAGTAAAAGAAAAGAATACGAAAGTTGTTTTGCGCATGTATATTGCAAGTAAAGGAACATAGCACTAACAAAGCTCATTCAACGAAAGTTATGAATACAGGAAAGTGTTCAAAGGAAAGAACATGTCCATACAATATAAAAGACCATCACTAGTATTTAATTTTTAAAGGAAAAGGCTTAGGAATTCCAATTATTGATATTCAAGAACATAGAGAGTGTGACAAAATTTACAAAACAAAACGTATATATATCGGTATCCATTGAACCCGAGTTTACATAAGCAAAAGTAGAGCAAAAAGGAACAACTAGACATTCGTTTGTGCAAGAAAGAGGTACTGGAAAGGGTGCTAGCATATCAAGAGACCAAGAGAGCTTTAGAAGGGGGGAACACAAATGTAGTGAAGCCTGTATATTGTTACGCAAACGTAATTCAGGGAAGGGAAGCCGAAGCTTCAAGTTTGTGCGACTTTATAATGACACATTTAAACTGCTTCTTGTCACGGTATGTTTCAAGTTTGATGGAAAGCGTAAATTGATATTCGCGGCCTTTGGTCTGCAATTTCAGTTGGTGCACCATCATCTATGCTCAAAAATTGCAAGTAAAGGAACATAGCACTAACAAAGCTCATTCAACGAAAGTTATGAATACAGGAAAGTGTTCGAAGGAAAGAACATGTCCATACAATATAAAAGACCATCACTAGTATTTATTTTTTAAAGGAAAAGGCTTAGGAATTCCAATTATTGATATTCAAGAACATAGAGAGTGTGACAAAATTTACAAAACAAAACGTATATATATCGATATCCATTGAACCCGAGTTTACATAAGCAAAAGTAGAGCAAAAAGGAACAACTAGACATTCGTCTGTGCAAGAAAGAGTTATTGGAAAGGGTGCTAGCATATCAAGAGACCAAGAGAGCTTTACAAGGGGGGAACACAAATGCAGTGAAGCCTGTATATTGTTACGCAAACGTAAATCAGGGAAGCGAAGCCGCAGCTTCAAGTTTGTGCGACTTTATAATGACACATTTAAATTGCTTCTTCTCACGGTATGTTTCAAGTTTTATGGAGAGCGTAAATTGATATTCGTGGCCTATAACTTGGTCTGCAATTTCAGTTGTTGCACCATCATCTATGCTCAAAAACTGCAAGTCTTCAGCTTTGACGCCCATTATATTTTCAGCAGTCTCATCAAATGCAGTTACGGATTGAAGTTCTCCTGTGCTATCTTGTAAAGTGACACGGAGTGCATACTTGTAGTCGCATTTTTGGATAGGAATATTACATTTCCCACAAAACCAGGACCCGTTTTCTAGTTCTTGCACTTTCTTGCGACACTGTGTACCATTTTTCACTAAAGGGCATGCCAAGTAATAAAAATTGTCCAATGAAATGTCTGTGATTTTTGCTGTAATTGTAGCCCATTCATTTTTATCTGTGTTACCCATTTGCAGGACCTGAGCTATTGTTGCCGGAGAGGACAAGGCAGATGGAGGCCCTAGAACCCTGTTTGTGATAGATGGTGCAAGGACATTGAAAGCATCAGATGCAATCCATTCCTGCAGAGGGAGGCTTTCAGGAATCATTGGATTAACAAACCATTTTGTAGTGGATATAGTATCAAGAGATGTTCCGTTGAAGCTGGAAACACGAGTTGTTTTAAGAGCAAGAACTGGTTTCTGCGGAATCGAAAGGAATTCTTCTAGCTCTTCTCCAAGCACAGTTGAATGTTGACCCCACAAAGTGATGGAAACACTAAATCCGGACATGTCTTCAACCTGCACAGTTCGCTTGAATGTTTCTGTCTGATCACGTCTGCGAATGGTGGATCGTGGAGAAATAACAAGAACTACACCAAGAATGTCAACAAAAGATCCGGCAGGTCTTCCAGGTATGTCTTTGATGGGGACAAAGTGGAAGTGGTGTAAAGGTATGATTTCATCGTTGACATGTAGAGGCCGGACAATAGATGCTGCCGAAAGGAAAATTTTGAGTGTGCGTTGTTCAGGTTGTTGAACTTTTCTTTTGCTTTTCCAATTCTTCCGTTAGAGATGGTGTACGTTTTCGTTTTCTATTGTGCCATAGAACTTTTCCGCAATCTCATTGAAACAGGAGACGCGGATTTCACCACCTCTGCTATCCACGAAGTCGAAACCAAAGAAACAACCATTGCCGTTATCATTACTATATGTCTGCATGGAGTTTTTTGCGACCGCTCTGCCCTCTATGGACCAAACACGCATGGTTGTGTTCAAGTCGTTTATGAAAATGGCCTTCGATGCTGGTCTCGAGGAAGCATAAATCTTTTGAGGTGGTGTTTGCGGAAACAAAGTTTTGGGCACACCCTCGGGGTGGTCAACACAGGCTTGTTTGCCCCGTACAACATGGCTAGGGATCCGGGAAGGAGAACCAACTTGTGGATATGTTTCTTTCGCTATATCCATATCGGTTATTAAAACGGTCCTGCACGCATGCAATGCAAGGAAAGAAAATGTCAGGAAACATTGTGCGAGATAGAAAAGACGAGAGGGAAGTCAAAATATTGGCTACTTACATTTCATGGTCGACCATCCTGCAAACGGTTTTGCGTGAACTGAATTATTGTGCCTTCTGTCAACGTTTTGTCTGCAACTAGTTTTGAAAACTTGGAGGGCAACAATGCCTTCTGGATGTGAATACCGTCAGAAAGGTCAACTCGATGCTGGGTGCCACTGTTCAACAGAGACCGCACAGGAGATATGTTGAGGAGCTGGAACGTGGAACCCGTCTCCGAGCAACCGGACATTAGGCGCGCAATACCTCCTTCTGTTAAAGTTGTGTCCATGGTTGCAATGCAACAACTAGAGGAGAATGGATGCCTGCACGACAAATGCAACGATCAACGAAGAATGTGAAAGAAAACACCAAAACAAACAACCAAACCGAAAGCTACGCCCCCACCTAGAAAATCGAACACGATAGTTCGGTTCACTAAAAGCAAAAGCGGAAGGGAAGGTCGAAGCGGTTCAAAAGAATGATGCGTGGTAAAGGATAGTAGCTTAGAGTTCGCAAAAAAGGTAAAATGTAATGCAATCCCACCAATCACAAAAGCCCATTTTTTTCATGATCTCAAAATGGATAGAAAGCCTCCTAACAGAAAAAGAGCCTCTCCTTACATTTTATAGAAGAAAAAGAGAGGAGGATGAAGAAATCGAAATTTGTTCCAACCACCTCCACATCCGCACCTAACTCATCTCATTATAGCGGACTGTATTTTGAATCGGGTTTGAAAGAAGCCCCGGCATGTGTTTGATGTTTGTGTTTTCCCGAAACCCGCTTCCGCCGCTATTTTCCAAGTTTTCCTTTGTGTCGGGTTTGGAGGATGCCGCGACATGTTTTCGCCTCATGCGTTACCGACTCCAAAACCCGATTTGCCTTTGTAGTGTGTCGGGTTTGCGGAACTCTCAAGCATCGGGACATGCCTTGCGATTTGCATGTTTCGTGTCTCATGTTTCCCGAAACCCGAAACCCGAATTCCTTTGTGTCGGGTTTTGCGACCCCTCCGACATGTGCTTTCTTTGCGTTTGTGTCGGGTTTTTGCACCCTTCCGACATGTCCTTCCTGTCGGGTTTTCTAACCCCTCCCACACATCTCTTTCTTTGTCGGGTTTATCCGCTCCTTCGACATGTTTTCACGGATGTTTCTTCGACTATAAACCCGCCTTCCCTTTGTGTCGGGTTCGGAAGATCTGATGAGACATGCTTCGAACCGTATTTTTTTCCGCCTTGTTTTCGGAAGGAAATTTTTTTCCTTTTTTGGCATATATTTTTTTTGGTGAAAAAATCGCAAGGATGGAAAAAAATTTGCCATTTTTGGAAAGGGTCCGGGAAGATGTAGCAGCAAAAACTTGCATGTGCCATAACTTTCATTCTGTGGCTCCGTTTTAGGTGTCGTCTTCTCTAAAAGTATATATTTTCTCGAGCTCTACGCATTGATGGCAATATTTTTCTTATTTTCATAAAATCCATTTTTGTACCTTTTTGGACCAAGCAACTTCTTGCAATCTTTTGAAAGAATCATTATGATGATGATGATGATTATGGTAGATGGATGCTTTTTTGTATGATTTGTCTATATATAATGATATAAGTATACAATAATATAAATTTATAATAATATATGTATATATATTCCGAACCGGATTTTTCCGTATTTTTTCGGATTTTTTCGAGAACTCCGAATTTTCGGATTTTTTTGCCCTTCCGAATTTAATCGGATTTCCAAACCTGGTAACTATGCTATAAATACATTCTACAGGAATCAACTCAAAATAAGTTAACAGTTAGAAGAAATCCATGACAGTCCTAAGCTAAGCCTGTGAGAAAAGACAAGAAGAGTTTTGTTTCTAAACTCGAGCTTTGAATTTGAACCTTTGAATTGAAGTCTAAAATTTCATGCATATCATGTGAGGTGTATTTAGAAACCACTGAAGGAAGTTATTATAGCGGACTGTATTTTGAATCGGGTTTGAAAGAAGCCCCGGCATGTGTTTGATGTTTGCGTTTTCCCGAAACCCGCTTCCGCCGCTATTTTCCAAGTTTTCCTTTGTGTCGGGTTTGGAGGATGCCGCGACATGTTTTCGCATCATGCTTTACCGACTCCAAAACAAGATTTTCCTTTGTAGTGTGTCGGGTTTGCGGAACTCTCAAGCATCGGGACATGTCTTGCGATTTGCATGTTTCATGTCTCGTGTTTCCCGAAACCCAAAACCCGAATCCCTTTGTGTCGGGTTTTGCGATCCCTCCGACATGTGCTTTCTTTGCGTTTGTGTCGGGTTTTGCGACCCTTCCGACATGTCCTTCCTGTTGGGTTTTCTAACCCCTCCGACACATCTCTTTGCTGTCGGGTTTATCCGCTCCTCCGACATGTTTCTGCCTGATGTTTCTTCGCCTCCGAAACCCGCCTTCCCTTTGTGTCGGGTTTTGAAGACCCCCCGACATGCTTCTTTTTGCTTGCTTTTCCGCCTTGTTTCCGCCCTATAAACCCGATTTGTCTTCGTTTATCGAATATTTACCCGGGGGGGTAAATATATACAACAGTAGTTGGGAGCCTTATCCTTTGTTTCATGATCTCAAAATGGATAGAAAGCCTCCTAACAGAGACTATAAATACATTCTACAGGAATCAACTCAAAATAAGTTAACAGTTAGAAGAAATCCATGACAGTCCTAGCTAAGCCTGTGAGAAAAGACAAGAAGAGTTTTGTTTCTAAACTCGAGCTTTGAATTTGAACCTTTGAATTGAAGTCTAAAATTTCATGCATATCATCTGAGGTGTATTTAGAAACCATTGAAGGAGGTTATAGGTTGTGGTGAGTCATATAATTAAAACTATGCATATCATCTGAGGTGTATTTAGAAACCACCGAAGGAGGTTATAGGTTGTGGTGAGTTATAGGAAGACCGCTACAGCCCTGGGCCTAATTGGAACCTCGAAGGGTGCGAGCCGACCAACTTTTACCAAAGAAACATATCGTGAAACCTCGCACACAAGAATAAAGGCCAAATAGGTATCGTAAATGGTGACTACTTTGTGAAATGAAGCCTCCTAACAAAAGTTATGAAGAAAAAAGACTCTGAGCAGGGCTAGTAGGAGCAAGTAAGCTAGAGAAGAAGAAAAGGTGATTGTAAGAAAAGTATAAGGTCCGGAGTTATACAATTTGGACCACACCTCGGGGGGAATAAAGGGTGTATGAAAATGTCTCTACTTTGTTTCGAGAGCTTGCAGAGGTGCTCAACCATGAAACCACCACAAGCTTGCCCTTAAGAACACAAAAAGGCAGTTTTGGGCAAGATAGCAAAAGTAAACATAAAGTAAACATATCTATGGCCCGATACAAATTTGAGCAAAGACAAGGGGATGAAAAAACAAAGTCTGCAATTCGCCACCGCTTACCTTAATAGAAGAAGCCCCAAAAGGTCCTCTTCATTTGCACTCCTCCTGAAGTCAATCTCGTCAACTTTGCTTCAAGTGTTCAACAAGAGATAGATATGTGCAAAGGATACGCTAATACAGTGTGCAGGTGAATTTCCTCTTGAAGATTACTAAAGAAAAACAAAAGAAAATTTTCCATCAAGCATATAGCAAGATCTGTCTCGAGTATCTTGTTGGCACAACGAACTTTCCGAGAATAAATCCAGCTCCTGAATAGCAGGTTCCTAGGGAAGGCACTGTTGACGTGGACATCCCAGATGAGGATTGGAACATGATTAGATAGACTTATTTCCAGAAAATGGACAGCAGCATGGATTGTGGTGAAGGCTCTGGGATGCCATAAAAGCAACTTACAACACAAACTGATAATGCAGGTACTCAGGAAGAAATTCTCAGAGCCATCTACTCTACCCTCAACTGGTCTGCATGCTGTGATTGATGAGGCCAAAACCTTCACTTGCACCCTTTCTTCTACATCCTCCATGACACCCTCTAATTTACATCTTCCTACTAAAGTTTATGGTAGTGTTCTCCTGCCAAACTGGATGGAGGATCTTATTGAAAAGCAAGTGAGTAAGACTATACGCAATTTGGGAAATATCCTCTCAAGGATGGCTGATCAACAGCACATATTGAATAGGAGTGGCAATCAGGTGCATGTGGAGAATGATGGGGGGCCTGCTCAGAATGCAGAGAGACCCGATAACAACATCATTAATGTTGAGGTACAGGATAATGAACAATTTACTGGTGTTAATAAGGGACCTGTTTCACTTTCTACAGTGGGAACTATGACTAATGAGGGACATGGTAATGATAAGAGACCCGTAATTAATGTGGGAGTTGAGAAGGATAATATCTACATTATTCGTGAAGAAATAACATCTGACATGGAAATGAGTGATGTAGATGGACATTAGTCCTTTTATGATTTTATCTTTTCCTTTCATCTGACTGTGGGCTTGTCCCATTTTGGGTTTTGATTATCTGAATTGCTGCTATATTGACCGTAAATTTCAGGGGCTCTTTGGCTATATTGACAATATATAGATGGAATTACAGGAAAAATCCAAGGTGGTGTAGTGCAAACCTGATCGGGAGCAAGACATAACCCGAGTTCAACTCACAACTGAAATAGCTTGACCCATAACTCCAGCAAGGTTGTAGTATAAACATTATGTGGTACATACACACGAGACATGTTTAAAACCTTCAAAAAGTGGCGGAAACCTCAAAAAGGTTTTTCGGCCAAAAAGATCATTAAAAATCGGGGAAAACAAATACTCAAAATAAAACAAACCTCATAATCAAACCCAAAACAACTGACACTAAAAACTAAAAAAAAATCAGAAACTCGCCTTATTTAGCTCATTGTCTGCCTCAGTCTTCTGTCGCTCCGGGGGCTCACCCAATGCAAAGCTATCAGAGCTGCTTTTTCCCACGGCCAGTCCAGAATCATATAAAAACTCCAGTCGCTCCTGTTTACTGCCATTAAAACCCCAAAACATATAAGTGAATATCAATAAATAAATATATCTCCATAAAACACAATACTAATTTTTATTAAATCTAGAGTTCTAAGATTAATGTCAACCACATAATGCCTCAGTAGCATGATAGAAAAACTCGACAAGTACTCCCTTCTGCAAGCAATTCCAATTCCAAACCTACCCACGCAAAAGATTTTCAGGATCTGGTTTGATACGGATTTCCAAGTTACCCCCTTCTGCAAGCAATTCTGGCTCCGTCACACTAAAAAACCACAGCTTATCGAGAGCATCACCTGGGTTACTGTCGAAGAACAGTCCAACCATGAATTATTTTAGACGAATGTAGATGCAGGCCTCTGAAGCACGCAAACCCCAAACCTACCAAAGCCCACGACAGGAAAAGAAACAACTGTGTTAGCTGCCATACGCGAAGGGTTTTATTCATTCACGAAGGCAACCAGAATTCCAAACCTACCCACGGAAAAGAGCAACAATAGCTACCCTTCACATAAATATTTAAACCTAGTCTCATTTTTGGGATAACAGCGGCGTACCTCCTCCGCATACCTCCCCTTCGACGCAGCCATGCTTCAGCGTACACTGCAAAAAACCGTGCAGCAGATATTTATCAAGTAACAGTTCTTTTGCGTATCAGGGTTTACGATCTCTGGGCAGGCATGGAGGTGTACAAAAAATACACCGAACCCTTACTGGCGCGCAGGCGAAATTTAACGACTAACAGTGCCTTCGCCTAAAACAATTTATGGTCTCTGTCCAGGCATGGAGGTGTACAGCGCATGGAGGGCCAGATCGCATCCGTGATCGACGTCGTCCTGACCGACCTCATCTCGGCCGTCTCCTCTCTGACATGCGTCAGAGAGCCCTCAGCTCGAACCCAGCTGAAGGAACGCCTTTCGGCGTAACAAAATCAATCGATTTTGATTGGGGGACGGATGCCATGATTTTGATATGTATTGACAAAAGCATACCAGGAATTAAAAGGGAAAAATGGTTTGGTGATGAGAATCAGAAGAAACAGTATGGTGTTCCATTGGGCCATAATGAATGACAAGACACATTTATACAATGCCATCCGTTGCCAATCTCAATCTCGATCTCAGAGCACTCTGCAGAGAAGGTCGTTTGAAGGATGCCCTGCACATTCTGCTCACTACACACAACCTTCCTGTAGACTATTCCACATATCTTCATCTGTTACAGTCTTGCATTTCCAAGAAAGCCCTTTCAGAGGGTAAACAAATCCACTCTCACATCAATGACAGGGCATTTACATTTGCGGCACCCACGTTTTTACACAATAAACTCATCAACATGTATGACCAGTGCGGAAGTGTTGTGGATGCTCGCAGTGTTTTCGATCACATGACTGAACCAAATGTTTTCTCATGGAATATGATAATTTCGGCTTACCAAAGGCATGCGTTTCCTCAAGAAGCACTGAAACTACTGCACCAAATGCAACGAACAGCCGTCCAACCTGATCAGTTCACATTCTCTAGTATTCTCCCGGTATGCGCCAACATGGCATCTCTACAACATGGTTTGCAGATCCATGGAAAAATAATTAGGTGTAGATTTCAATCTGACGTTGTCGTGATGAATGCACTGATAGACATGTATACAAAATATGGAACCATACAGAAGGCACGCGAACTGTTTGAAAAAATGAACAATGCAAATGTCGTCTCATGGAATGCTATGATTACAGGATATGCACAAAATGGTTTTGTTGACCAGGCTATAAAGCTTTTCGAAGAAATGCCTCAACGAAATGTAGTCTCCTGGAATGCGATGATTACAGGGTATGCACAGAATGGGCTTGTTGAAAATGCTTTGGAATTTCTTAAGCAAATGCAATTGTCAGGTGTAAAGCCAAACTCAGCAACCTTCACAAGTATACTGCCATCGTGTGCCAAAATGGGAACCTTAGAACAGGGTATGAATATCTATAAAGAAATAATGGATAACGGCTTTTTGTCAGATGATGTAGTAGTGACGGCCCTGATAGACATGCATGCAAAATGTGGAAGCATAAGGAAGGCATGGGAACTATTTGACACAATGCCTCAACGAGATGTGGCCTCTTGGACTGCAATCATTTCTGGGTACGCACAAAACGGGCTTGTTGACGAGGCAGTGGAGATTTTTAAACAAATGCAATTGGCAGGTGTAATGTCAGACTCATTAACCTTTGCAAGCATCCTCCCAGCATATGCCAAACTAGGATTCATAGAACAAGGTATGGAAATCCATCAAAAAATAGTAGAAAGGGGATTTTTGTCAAATGTTATAGTTGTGACTGCCCTGATAGACATGTATACAAAATGTGGAAGCATTGATAAGGCAAGTGAATTGTTTGAGAAAATGCCTCAACGAGATGTGGCCTCATGGAATGCGATGATTGTAGGATATGCACAAAATGGGCTTGCTGATAAATCCATGGAGATTTTTAATCAAATGCAATTGTCAGGTGTAAAGCCAGACTTGTTAACCTTTTCCAGCATCCTCCCGGCTTGTGGCAAACTTGGGGCATTAGAACAGGGTATAGAGATACATCAAAAATAATTGAAAACAATTTGTTGTGCGATGTGCTTGTGACTGCACTCATAGGTATGTATGCAAAATGTGGAAGCATACATGATGCGCGGGAACTGTTTGACAATATGCATCATCGAGGTGTAGTCTCGTGGAATGCAATGATTGCAGGATATGCAATGCATGGCTATAGCAAGGATGCACTCAGTCTCTTTGAATTGATGGAACACTCTGGAATCAACCCTGACCATGTAACCTTTGTTTGTGTTTTATTTGCATGTAGCCATGCAGGTCTCATTGATGATGGCAATAGATACTTTACTCTCATGAGTTACTCTTATTACATCATGCCTACAATGGATCATTGTGTTTGCATGGTTGACCTTCTTGGCCGTGCTGGCTATCTTGATGAAACCCTCAACTTCATCATCAAAATGCCAATAAAACCTGATGTGGTTATCTGGATGTGTTTGCTTGGCACTTGTAGATCACATAAGAATATATGCATAGGAGAATATGTGGCAAGTCTCCTTTTTGCATTTGATTCTAAAAATGCTGCACCTTATGTTCTCCTATCAAATATTTATGCAGAAGCAGGTATGTGGGGTGATGCTCAAACTGTAAGGAGATTGATGAAAAATACTGGAATTAAAAAAATGCCCGGCTTTAGTTGGATTGAAATCCATAAAAGAGTTCATGCTTTCTGTGCAGGAGATAGATCACACCCACAAATACAGGATATTTATGCAACCTTGGAGAAATTGTCTTCGGAAATAAGGGCAGCAGGGTATATTCCAGATACAAGATATGGATTGAGTGATGTGGAGGAGGAGGAAAAGGAATTGATCATCTGCCACCATAGTGAGAGGTTAGCAATTGCATTTGGCTTGTTAAACACGATCCCTGGATCATCTATAAGAGTTGTCAAAAACCTTCGAGTATGCATTGACTGCCACACTGCAACCAAGTTTATCTCCAAGGTTGTTGCTAGAGAAATTGTTGTGAGAGATGCAAACCGTTTCCATCATTTCAAACACGGACAATGTTCTTGTGGAGAGTATTGGTGAGGCTAATTGAAGCTATAAACGTATGCCTGCACTATAACAAGGCGTATGATGTTAGGATTGCAGTGGTAAGGAGGGATCAGTTTTTGTTTTCAGTTTCCTAAATATGTTGTTTTGAGAGTTTAAATAGCTAGACCATGCTTTTGACGTGATAAAATGATATTGTGTAGTATTCATCCTCTCCTACATATATGTGGTATTTATTGGAACTCTGTTCTATGAATCTATTGTGAGAAATGCAAACTGTTTAAATTATATCCTACTCATGATATCAAACTGTTTTTCAGGATGCCTGTACAACTTTATACTGAAAAACTGAAGGAAGAGGTGGAAGAATGGGAAATGCAAATGCAGAGGAATGCTTGAAGGAAATGGAAATCTACTCAGCACATTATTATTGAAGATGAAGATGAGGATATGTAAGGGGCCTTAAATTCAAGCCATTGCTTTGATACCATGGACAGAGCATATCTTCATCGTTGTTTACTCCTACATTTGTCTCTCTTTATGGTCATTTTTTCTGGATTAATTGCATCATCTTGTGCCTATGTCAGATCTGCCACTTTGGACTAAATTACATGTACCAAATGTAAATTTATAGGTCACTTTGTGTTGTTTATGGTCATGAAACGGAAGGACATTTCACATCAAAGTAGACCATCTCTCGTACAGGTTAACAGCTAAAGGCTGTTATTCAGATCTGGTTATTGGACTTACTGGGGAGGAGTGAAAATAACAAGACAATCTCTGGGGTTTTCAAAGGATAAAAATATCCAAAAGAATTTCCTTACAACAAGCTTCTAAAAAGGTCTTTCTATTTTCAATTAAAAAAGGTCTTACTATGTCAAATTGAAGTACGATAAGTTTCTTCTGTAAATATTTATAATGAGGCTTCATTGCCCGTTAGTTTCTTTTGTAAATATTTATAATGAGGCTAGATATGCCCTTCCACCTATTAATGTTAGAAAGTTCTATTATAATCGATATTTAAATGTATTAACTCAGGAAAATCGGTATCTAACAAGAAATGTGGTCAGTCTCCAAAAAGTATGATAAACAAACAATTATTTATACACCCTTCAACTTCCTCCGACTGGAACTTTTTCTTACCGGAAGATCTAAGGTTATGTATAAAGCAATGGAATCCCAAAAGTCTTAAATAAGGTATCCCATGTTTGAGTTTCTTTGGGTAAGTTAATTAACTTCACGAGGAGGAACATGGAAGACAGTACGGAATGCATTCCACTGAATGACAAGGAAAATGCCACGAGGGAGATACAGTCACTAGAATTACTCCCACAACATATATTGGAAAATATTTTAGGCAGGCTTCCATGGGAATCCGTATTGGAATTGAGAAGGGTGTCATCAGAATGGAATGCTCTCTTGTCTTCAAATAGATTCTTCCGTGTTTGGACTGAAATTGATCCAAACAGAGATCCCTGGCTTATTATTCCAAATGGTAATGGCCCCTGGAAATATTGTTTCTCCACACAAAAATGGAAGCTCGTCCCTGCTTTCTTTCCCAACATGCAGCCACAAGAACGTCGATTCTATGAATGTTCTGGTGCGGGATTAGTTGTATGGTATAATTATTCCTTACTAGAAAATTCTGAAAGGAGATACTGTATATTCAATTATGTTACCAGAAAATCTTTAACACTTCCTTCCATGTCGGCAACAAAGATATGGCCGTGTAGTGTGAAATGTATTGTGGGTGGCGAAGAGCCAGGGTCGTACAAAGTGGTAGTGGCGGTTAATGTTGAAATTGGAACACAAGAAGTGAACATAGAAATCTATGATTCTACAACTCAGTCATGGAATTTTATTGGGCGATTTCTTATGGAAAATCCCCTATGGTTTTCCCTGATTTACCGCCGAGGCTTGTTAATTTATCCAGTCAAAGATCCCAGGCTTGGCCGAGGTATTCAAATTCTTTGTATTCATTATAGTGTGGTGTGAAGGTGATCATAGGGTGGATAGCATCATTGGAAATCTTCTTTCATCCATACGTAAACAACATTTCTAAGCTTGTAAGCTTTGTTGAATGTGGATCCTCACATATGGACATGTGAATAGTTTTGCGAGAATGTAACTTTTGCTCTGCACTCAAACATCTCTTGTATATCGTAGAATTTTTTTACATGATGTCTTATGCGCCGTGCGCAATCTTTGCGTTGCAAAGTCTTTTCTCCTCCTCCTTGCGTGATTTTACGTTTTTGGTATTTCTCATTCGTGCATAGCGTTCGAACGTAAAAGCTGGTTGGATTTGTAGGTCGTTGATGCAACGAACTCTTGACATTGCTGTGAATGTTAGTCCTTGGCGGTCAACGTTTCCGATGTCTACTGTGGCCTTGTCAAGGGTTAGGCCCTGTGATTTGTGGATGGTAAGGCCCCAAGACATTTTTAGTGGGATTTGGCGACGATTTCCACGTGTGACAGGAGGTAGGGGCAAGTGTGTTGGGTTGAGTATGTCCCACGGGGGCCCTTGGTAGTGTTTGAAGTTGACAACAACAAAGGATGGCAAGTCCGGTGGTTGTGTTTCTGGGTTGTACACGATATCTGTCACTTGCCCAGCGCACCATTAACCAATCCTGAGCTAACCCATAAGTTAGATGTCAACATGACCTCTTGTCCTGTGCATAGGAAAACTACCGGGTCAAGTTGAGTGTCGTTGATGTCTGAGTCAGAGTTATGTTTGCTTTGTTCTGCGATGCTCATTGCAATTGGTACGTGCAAGGATTTTAGCATTTGTTTATTGTGCTTGTTTGCTAGGTCCTTTGTTGCAAATAGGTGCTTCTCAGCTATGAACGTGGATTGCTCTGTGGTAGACATGGACGACTTGGTACGTGACATGAGAAGAGACCAATCCTTAATGGTTGGTTCTGCGTTTCTGATGTTGGTCAACATTTCTCTGAATTCAAGTTGTGTGGAGTTTAATCCTTGTTGCCTGAAGTTTGTGTCCAAGGTGACCACGGTATCAAAAGCATGCCAAAGGGAGCTTCTACTTTGTTGCCTACATATAATGGTACGTCGTTGGGGGGAGCTGGCCTAAGTCTCCCACCAAAATCATTGAGCAATTACCGAACGCGTGGTTACTATGTTGGGGGTATGCCTCACGAAGTCTTATGTTGATGTTGTGTAACATTGTAGGACCTATAAAGCTCATTTCGTCTATGAGTATATAACGTATGGGACTCATTCGCTCTTGGAAGATTGCGAGGGCTTGTCCTTCGAGGGGTTTCATGTCGGAGATGGGTATTCGGAGGGAAGAATGTATAGTGGATGATTTTATATTAAATGCAGCAATACCTGTTGGGGCTAGTACAAGGAGGGAAGATTTTAGTTTGCCAGCCATATTTTTAAGCTCATTTCTTATGCATTGTATGAGGTATGATTTTCCTGTTCCAGCGGTTCCCTGAATGATCATCTTCAATGGTGGGTGTTCTCCTTGTTGAGTTGCATGTGAAAGCACAATCGAGTACGCAAGGTGTTGCTTTGACGATAGTTGTAAAGTGTCTAAATGGGTAGGGGGAGTAATAACTGGCGGCGAATTTTCAGTGCGGGCGATGTCTATGAATTTAGGTGCACTTATTTGTAAGGCAGCAGGGATTGAATGAACCTTCCAATCGTGGTTAATGTCAAAGTCACGGAGGCCTATCATGTCTAGATCATCAATTGTTGTATTGAGTGTTGGGTGCATGCGGGATATATGCTCCCATTCAAATAGTTGTGCGTGCAGTGGATCAGATCCTTGTGAGTCACTGTCGTCACTACTTGGCCCAGGTGAAATTTCTTCTAGAGTAGTGGCTCTGTTCACATGTAAAGGGGTGTAGGAGTTTTTCATCTTTTCCCAATGGTTGGTTATTTCAGATGTGGAGATGCCAATGTCTGTTTGGATATGCCGAAAGGGCTTATAAAGTAGGAGCTCTGTCCAGCAGAAATCCTCATAGTGTATCGCATCTGGGGTTGGGACATCAGTGTATCGGGGGAATACGCGGACGACAGCAGGGGTTCTTCTTTGTAGCCATTGAGTAACTTTCCTTTGTTTGTTGTAGGACCGGGAATGGCGGCTTGAAAGAGGAGGTGTTCTCTAATTGTGTAGGGCGTTTTATGTATGCATCATGAATGAAGGAATTGGAATGTGTTTCCTAGGTGCAGCGGGACACGTTTGAATACAACTTGCAGACGGATAGGGTAATAAAAGTGCGGCTCTGATTGGAAAGGGGGAGTTTTTGTAACAGGTGGCAGGTTTCTTGTGCACTAATGTCCCGGTCAACAATAGTCTCAGAGAGGAATTTGCTGTATGCCGTCTTTGCAGGGTGGTCGATGCTAACTTCATTAGATATCCTCGTTAGCATGTGATGGTAGCTTTCTGATTTCTTCTCTGCCTTGGCGGCATATTTTGCAATGTATTGTAAGACTGCATGTCGCGACACTGTGGTGGCGATCGACATTGGCTCGCCATAGTGCTAGCATGTCTGAGTTGTGTATGTTGACCGTGCATCATTGCGTGCAGGGGTGTACTTTTTTTTACCGGTTTCATCTAAGCCCAAGGTCGAATACTCTTGGAGTGGCCAAGGTGCTTTATATCTACATTGAAGTGTCCCTTTATGTTTCTGCAAGCAGGTTGTCTCAGTACATTTTGTGTGGCGTTGCACGCGGTTCAACAAGTTCTCATAGTCAGCTACTGGGTTGTTTGTAAGTATCCCGTTGGTGTCTAACAAGCACGGGTCATCTTCCTGTGAACGATGTATCTGACGTTCTCCACTTGCAGGGCCCCTTGGATTCCATGCAGTTACTAATTGGTCGAAGTAAGTCTTCGCCGCATCTAGATCACGGGGGTTGTCCCAGTTTAGGTCCTCCATGTTTGGTGCATCTGGAAGCCATATAAAGCCGTGGATATGAGCCGAGCCTCGGTGCTGCCATTCGTACCTGTATTTTGCACAAAGAGGGTCTAGCTTGGTAAATGTGGTAGGCGGGGTTTTGTATTAAAATCTAAGTGGTAGTGAGCTCACCTGTACCAGTAGTCAGTGCAATGCATTTTTTTTTGAAGCACCTCCTCGCAAAATATTGTAAATCTTTTTTCCATGTATGCAGAGACGATATGGGGGTGCATGTTCAAGTTCGCGTTCCTCCACTGCTGGCTAGTTGTTGATGGCGGCGTCGGTGTTCCCGGCATTGCTTTGTGTAAATCAGGCCATTTAGTATCTGCTGCACTTAAAGTGAAGAAAAGCGTAGGGCTTTCTAGTTGGGTTATCATATCTGTGAGTTCATGTCTGCGCTTGCACCAAAATGATTTAGTTCCTCGTAGGTTGGACCCAAAGCGCATTAGTTGCTCTGCAATGTGTGCATCTGGGTAGGTTGCAAGTTGTCGGCGCAACATCGAAACTGTGGTAGGCAAGTTGTCGGCTATATTTTTTTTTGCGAAAACAGCAGATGTTGATTGGCTTCTGTGGCGCAACATAATGTTGAGAATGTAGTAACGAAAGCGCGGATGGCTTCCAAATCTGTTATCATGGTAACGTAGTAGGTGTAGTGCGTATTCATGCATGTGAACTCTCTTGATGCGTGCTTGGTGGAACAATGCAACCCCTGTTGGGAACAATGTTGGAAAAGCCATAGATAGCAAGCCCTCAGTGTTGTATTCGTTGACCGGGGTTGAACCAATGCGTGGCCACTCAATTGACTGTAGTGGAGTTTTTTCCCTGCCTTTGATGAAATTTGTTATTTGGTCAACTTCTGAAGTGGCTGTAGGGAGGGAGGACACAAAAGATGATGGCTGTCGCTCGTGGGTATTTGGCGGGGGGCTTGGGTGAAGCTCTGCTTCCGGTTGTGGTTCAGCATTGTCGGTGATAACTGAATTGAAGTGTGGTAGGGAAGTAGATATATCAGTACTGTGATGTGGTAGGGAATGCAATGCAGGGTGGTCTAGGACAACATCCTTGTAGTAAGGGTCATGAGCTATTTTGAATTGCAATCTTTTGTAGAACACGAGATCTGCGCTACAAAGCAATCATATGCTTTATTTGTTGCTCAGATTCTTGAATGATTAAGATGTCCAAGTCTTGGCTTGCGCGAGGCAAGTGTTTAGTTATGGATGAAACTTCTTGGGGGAAGCATATGGTGTGGCCCCTATATTTGTATTGGCCACCTACAGCGTGAGTCACTTGCAATATTGGGTTGACCCTTGCTATCAACATTTCCTCAACTTGTGTAAGTGAAGATAACACCTCAGGTTGCGTGCCTGGGTCCATGTTATTCCAACTTGAGAAGCGGTGATTAGCCTTTTCAGCAATGCATCTGTGACAGGTATGGGCACCTTTGTAAAGCCTTGTACGTAGCCCAACATATAATTCACTACAACATGAACATGAGTTTGGAGGTGGGAGGTGATCTATTCTTTGGCGGAATTGGTCGCTGTGTATTTTGGAGTGTATGCGTATTTGGTGTGCGATCTTCGCGCAGGGTGGCATGGTTGGCTATATAGGTTGGTGCTTGTGTGTTTAGCTTTTGTCGTTTCATGCAAGCTTTATGGCGGCGATGCTCATTGAGGTTGTTTTTGTTGGCTGCGTATCTCAACCGGGCCTGTGCATTTTTCTCAATCCGTGTTAGGCCTGCAAAAAAAGAGTTAAAAAGGTAGCAGTAAGTAGGTGTAGAACGTAGTTAATGCAAGCAAAAAAGAAAAGTTCTTTTGATTGATTGGAGTGAAGTGTAGCTATGTATGTTGAGAGTATTTGCATTGCTAGTATAAAGTGACTTTGATTGCACCCGAATATGTGTATTGTAAAGACATATTTAGAACACAGAGCGGTATATAAATATTAGAAAACTTGAGCACAACATGCGTGAATATTAAAGGTTATGTAACTTATTAATGCAAAAACCTATATGTAACCTATGAGTATAATATGTTTACTGAGGTAGTGTAGGATCTTTTTCAGCAATACATAGTTAAGGTGTTGCGAGGAATGCATCTAGTGGGGATTCCTGCATGCTGGAAGCCGTGTCCTTAACTGCAGCGACAACAGTGCATTGGGCTTTCTCTTCTGATTTATAGACCTCTAGTTTTGCGGATATTGTGAACATATAGCGGTGGAACAGAATTGGCTTAACAACAGGCCAAAGCTTGTCAGGTGTAGGTGCAAGAAGTTGTAGCTCTTGTGCTGATATACCCATGATTGATGTGACCTCATCAAAAGCGATTACCCATGTTGTTCTTTGTGCCATCCTCCTCGATGATGAAGTGTAATGCATATTTGTAGTCTGATGGGAGATGGCGTGCTTGCATTTTTAGCAATACGAGAGGAATTTGCGGTTTCGTCAAGTTTTTCTTGCATTCTTTGGTTGTTAACAATTGATGTGCATCTTTGGATAGGTGAAGGAGGACATATTAATGTGTATAATTGTTGCTACGGTGGAGAAGGTGAGCGGTTTACCTAGGTGCGAGGAGGATTTGATGCTTGCATGATATCGGTTTTCTCAATTTTCGCAATACTCACTTTGAAGGGTATGTAGTTGTAGGGGTGGCGAAGTAAACCATGCCAATGATGCATGAGCCTCGGGTATATCGGGATCTATGAAGATTTGTGTATTAGGGCCTGTGGCCAATGTTGTTCCTTTGAAAGTTGTAGTTTTTGCTCTCTTAATTGCTAGGACTGGTCGGGTTGATGTCTGTGCAGCACATAATTCACTTAGAAGTTTGCCTTCATTGTCACTAAAAGCGCCCCATAACGTTGCTTCAATACATAGTGCCGAGTTATCACTTAGCACGACTGTGCGTTTGTGGCTGAAAGTGCTATCACTTTTCCTGATAGTGGAGGGGGCGGTAATGGATAGCGCAATAGCTAGTAGGTCAATGGTGGTTTTGGCGGGGGTGGAGTTGAGTTCTGCTATTGTTTTGAAGCGGAAAAGATATTGCGGTATGTTTACAGACTGGTTTGTACTAAGCTTTACTGAGGAGTTCAAGTCCAGGATGATGTCCCAAGGAGTTGTGGAGTTGGTGTAAGATTTTCTTGCAGGCCGCAAGGTGCCTCCTTTGATTGTGTATGTTTTACCTAGTTGTATTTGGTTGTAGTAAGAAGTTGCAGCTAGGTCGAAAGAAGTCACCACTATATCTGTGTTGCTTTTGTCAATAATGTCGAAGCTGAAAACCTGCCCTGTGCGTTTTTCCGTGTTGTAGTTGTTTAGGTTGCCTTTTTGGATGACCCTGCCTTCAATAGTCCAAACGCTTTGGTAAGGGTTTAACGATTTAATTGGCGTGAGTTGCATGCAGTGTGCAGGGTGGCCTTCGCGAGTAGCCGACGCCAAAGTATCTGTGTGGGCTGTCGGCAGTTGTACGGCCAGTTGGGGAGGAACATCGTTGGGGGTAATGGAGTCTGCGATGCTGGTGGTTCCTAAACAATAAAATAAAATGGAAATGAATTAGCAAATGGGGTAAGGAGATTGTACAATTTTCTGTCTAACCTGCAAACATAAGAACAGATAAATTTGTCCGGTAAAAAGCGGTTTGTAATTATCGTTTAAGCAAAGCAGTGCTAGCTTCCCACAAATTAACATCGCAATCATGGTTTTCAATTTTCACAAATGATGAACATCTTAAATAGAGTCACCTTGAGATGTTGCACATATGTATAACAACTCTATCTTATATATCGTAATTGGAATTACACAAAACTCTTGAC
Source organism: Taxus wallichiana var. yunnanensis (assembly GCA_018340775.1). Taxonomy (NCBI): domain Eukaryota; kingdom Viridiplantae; phylum Streptophyta; class Pinopsida; order Cupressales; family Taxaceae; genus Taxus; species Taxus wallichiana. Next base: position 506,270,958 of record CM031243.1, on the reverse strand, counting down.
GACGGTTTCAAAATGGAACATGTACACCATATTTATCCAAGTATAGGTTTATCAAGTTAGGCCTTCAAAAAAGAGATTCTTGTGGGGTAGGATGAAAGATGGGGGCATATGTATGACCGGTCTGAGAGTCGTAGAGGGGGTGAGGTAGGGGCTTAAATTAAAGGGATGCAGATAAGCGTTGAATGCGGCTCTAATGGAGTGTTCCTCGCCGCCAGAGTAGTACTGGTCGTAGCTGAGCGAACGGAGGAAAGTGAACAATGCGTCAAGCCTAAGGTACGTTGCGTCTACCTTGTGCATCATGTCTAAGACAGCGGTTAAATCACTATCGAGAATCATTCTTTGATGGGATGAGGATTACGATATTCTACGAGAAATGGTCGAGCATGTAGCTGCAACAGAGGTAGCCAATGTATGGACAGACGTCGCAAGCGGTGGCTGGACACTTTGTATGGAGCTTTCATTGGTGGTTGCTTGGGTTGCATATGACTGTGGTGTTCCATTTGAAGCGACCAGTTCAAGTGGAGGGCTCCCGACAATGGCACCAGAGGTATCATCTGATATTGTGATAATGGACGGGCTTCCACTTGGAGTGGCCATAATACCTGGGGAAAACAACCAACTTTGTTAGTATAAATTTAGCTTCTACTGGCAAGAACAGAAATATATATACATTGCAAAAAACATTGGCTCGTTGAAACCGAAATTGGAATTACATCGACTAATCATATATCATATATTTTATTCATAATTCTCTGTATGCAACTATGGGAATGTCAGATATGCTCATTGAAGTTTTCAGCAGAGCTTACATAAAGATTATCACTAACAGATAAAGAGGCTTTGAAGTATCAACAGCAAAACATATAGATTGAACTCGATGAGATTTAGCCTAAATCAGAGGTCATTCATCGGTGGGTTTTCAAAGGGTAATGTAGATGATCAGTGTTGAATCCTAAATATATTTCAACATGTAATCACGTATTTGACATACAAATCAAAGCAAAGACTGGTTTTTCTACTGGTTGCATGCAGCAATTCGAGGCTGTGAATAACCAGACCTAGTGCTTCAGATTTTAACACATTCTATAGGAAGCTGTAGTTCCTTGCACTATGATGTGTACAGAATAGTAAAAGATAGATTTAGCCAAGAATCGCATAGTTAGCTGCGGAGCCTAAGCGATTACTGGTTTGTAAGAGATACAAGTTGGCATTAAATTATAAATATGGTAATTACGCCTTGACATTGATGGAAATAGAATTATAGTTACAGGAGCAGACTGAAATCAATGGACAAGTTGGGAGTATATTGAGAAAAGCAGATCACGAGGCATTGGTGAACACCAAACAAACTTATATTTATGCATACCTAGTATATTTCTGAGCCGTGGTGTAGAGGGAGAAGGTTGTTACAAGTTTCTGAGCCGTGATGTATAGGGAGAATGAAAACTTACAGATGCAAGGGCGTATTTATAGCCGGAGGAAAGATCTAAGCGAAGTTATTGCAAGGCGGTGGATGTATTTATGGAGTGTGGTGCACACGTAGGCTGGGAGGCCCGGCGGAGCGTGCGGCGGCAGCCGGATGGGAGTCGAGGATGGTCAGCAATTTTGGAGCAGCAATAAATATTTTATAATATCTAATGCCATGGGCGATGTGATCGCGTGGAACAAAAATCAGGCAAATACGATCCGTTTGCATTTCAGAACACCACCTTGAGTAAACGCCTACGGTTATTCAGATTAATTGATCTTGACTTTTTATTGATGTTAGTATATAGGAAATATATAAAAGGTATTATAAAAATATTGTAAGTAAAAATAAATATGTGGTATTGCTTAGCTTTAGATAAATATTTTAAATATCTAATGGATTTATTTGCAATCTAGATTGGTAGATCGTATATCATTGAGAAGTTTTCATTTCATATAATTTAAGTAAAAATTGAGAGTAGAACTTTGATAGATAGCTAGGCAACACCTTTTCCACCATCATACACATTGTTGGAGCACAACACATTTACTGATCATGACATAACTTTATTATCTAGAGAATTGGGATTCGACAGAGACAAAACAGGGATTTAATTTACACTATTTACTTCCTTTCGTTTATTAAAGTACTTTATAGAGCTTGAAATAGATAATAAATTATCTCTGTATTGTTTTCTTGAAGATACTATTATAGATAAATCCAAAATTTCCTTCGAGCTTTTACTGTATATTTGGACTGATTTTTTAATTAAGTTCAAAATTTATCTTTCCAGATCGGCTGAGTATTTCTATCTGGATTTTGCAAGGTTTTATTAGGCTTTATGGAGACGTCTTGTGATTTCATTTTCCCCTAAAATGTGTTATCTAGATATAGAGCTTTTTTTTCTTTTCAATATACCATAATAATTATAACTGCAAACCAAATTGCCATTAACAGAAAACTAATTATTGATCCTTTTACGGTTTCTTTGAATGAATGTTTTGAGAAATTACACGCTTAGCAATTATTTATGAAATTTTCCAATGTTGTTTTTCTTCTTCTATTTTCTGTGGGCTTCTCTTTTTCCAAAAATGATTGTAGGTTTGTTGGAAAAGTAATTTCTAAATGCCATTTTCAATTGCAATGCTTTCAAAATAATTGCGAATAGGTGAAAATTTTAATCGAATGAGATTATTTATTTCACATAAAATATCTTCTTCAAGACAATGGACAATTGGTATAACTGATATATTGTTATTCTTTTTAATGATTATAATCTTTTAAACTCAAATATTCATTAAAATGTGCGGATGCTAATAAGGATTTAATTTGTTGTTGGGATAGAGAATAAAATTTAGGAATATTTCTGTTTGAAATAACAGTTTATTTTAAATTATTATTATTCCAAATAAAAATGTATGATTCCTGAAATAAAATAAAATAAAAATCTTTCTATAATTCCTTCATTTTGTATCCTATTTATAAAAGACAAAACAACACCGTTGTAATTGATTCGATCTATTAGATGCGTGTAAATCTTTTTGAGCCAATCAACATTATTTATTTAATGAATAATGAGGGTATTATAATGTTGCGATATTAATTTAATAGTTCTTTAATAAATTAAAGTAAGTTACATAGATTTATTTAATTGATGGTTGGTTGCATTTTTTTAAGGACAAGTTTTTTTGAGTGGGTTTTTACTCGGGAGGTACAATACGAGGGTCAAAACCAAATAAAGCCATAAAAGCAGAATAAACACTAAGAATCTCGGTTGCCCAACAACAAGAAGACCAACAAGAAACACCACTACCGTCCATCAAAGGAAAGAAAACAAAATAACATTTGGATAACAACAAAGGACTAGGCATTCAAGTGACGAGAAAAAGAGGAATGCGTTTATATTTCCTAGACCGCACTATGTTCCATCCCTCTTCCTCAAGAAAGTTGCTCATAAGTTCATCATGATTCTTGAAACAATTTTTTAAGAAATGTACTCTTGATAACGTGAACCTTCATAGAAATCAAGAACGTTGAGACTCATTACGGTCACACAAAACTTTCTTCACATGTTTCTCAGACCGTGAATTCACCTTGGCACCAAATACCAAGGTTCATCAAGACTAAGCACGATTTCAATAGTGCACGGACCGGGCTTTCAACAAATCCTTCAACTTCAACCTAAAACTTTCGTATGTGAGTATTCACGTTCCACACAATAGTTCTTCAAACATGGTTCAAAAACATGTCTCATACTAGAGTGGGTTCCCACCGGGACCAAGATGGAATTCACAACCTTATGTGTAGTGTGATCCAACACCACGTCAAGTTGAAAATCAGTCCAGGAGGTCCTACTACCGCCCTAAATCCCTATCATTAGCGGCCACGACTAGATCGATATCGCACCCAACGAGGGATCATCGATCACCATTGATAGGGGAGGTAAAACATCATCGTTATCCTCCGAGATGATCCGAACAATCAACAAGCTTTCATTACCACCGAAATCATCCTCGAACCAACCTCATTGCCATCGATGACACCCTAAAATTTCATAAGCAAATTACAAAGCTAAACAAGGAAGGCTAACACCATTGCCACCTAATAGCTAAGGTTCTAAGTCTAGGAATGTAACATTAAGATAGAAGCTTAAAAGAATGCTTAACTAGTATGAAAACAATACAAAATCTAACTAAACATGCCTACTAATATGCTTGAATTACCTAACATGGGCCTAAATAGACCTAAGAGGGAAATCAAATGGTTATGGTTGCTACTCCAAACAAGGTGAAATGGCCTCTCCAAATGACTACTTGGTCCCATCTACTAACCCCATTGAAGGCTTTAAGCAAGGATTGAACTTGGCTTGGCTATATATCATATTTATTATATGAGATGTAAATCAAAGCATGGTGTAAACTATAAAGGAATGAGGTGGACCCTTTTTATAGTTTTCCTTTTGGGAGAAACTTGTATTTTGGTGCATGTGGGACTAAAAGCCCCAAATTAGATTAGAATTGTTAATCATGATTAGGCCTTGCTAATCACAATTAGTGAATTACCAAGTGATTAAGAGGTGTGAAGCCTTAATCAACCACTTAGGGTCAACTAGGAGGCTAGGATAAGCTTTTGAAGCTTGTTGAGATGTTGTGGAGGTGAATGGGGTGATTTTGAGTGGTTGGAAGAGGGGTTTGAGTCAATACTAGGGTATATTGACCAAAACAAGGGAAAAATAGGCTTAATTAGCTAATAAACGCTAATTGTCTATTTTGAAGAGGATTTTGACTTACGATTCGTGTAAAGTGGCATCTTGAATGCGAAAGAGGTTACACAATCAACAAAAATGTTGTTAATTGGCCAAAGTGGTAAGAAACGTTAGTTAATTAGCAAAGATCACTAATTATAACGGAATTGGCAAGAATGAGAGTGATTTGTGTGCATTTTGGCAATAAGATTGCAAAAGTGGAATTTAGGTGTCTACATTTTCCCCTGTTTGAGGTGAAGTTAGTGACTTCACTTCAAACATAGTAGACAAGCATAAACATGTAAAATTTTGAAGAAAAATTAACAGGATGAAGGATGCCCCCTCGAGTGTCGATGGGGTGATTGAAGAAGTCAATCGACGATCGAAAAATGGATAGAAGAAAATAGGTTAGAATGGGCGTGAAACCCTTAGGTATTGAGAAGGAATAAGGATGGGGATAAACATGGTTGTTTATTACCCCAGGTGAGTTTTAGGAGAAAAATTAGTAATGGTAATAAATGATAATGGAGAAGAAATGATTAATGGATAAATATAGGACAAGCCCAATCTTTGCATCCAACCTTTTAATAAGCAACCTGTTTATATCATTTTGCCCCTAGGTCTACATCATCAACCTTTATTTAAAATAAACAAAAGTGTAATATAACATTAAAAGCTAAAATTTTAACAATTGTTTACTGTTAAAAATACGTAACTCCATGTAATATACATTATGCAATGCAATACGAGAAAGTAAAATGATATTTAGCTCCATGCAACATACATTACACAATGCAATACAGAGAAAGTAAACTAGCTAACCTAACAGAGAAACTAGAAACCAAACAATCACACGTACTCAAACAAACAACGTGTTGCACCAATGTTTTTGTTATCAAGCTATAGTTCCCAAATGTTCGTGTTGTAATGACAAGGGTTAAAAATGATGCCCCAAACAATAACACATGCGAGGGAAAACGAAGGACACAAGTAGTCCTATGGAAAAAATTTTGTGCACTACTACACGAGTCTCACTGCAACTCACTTGTTGCACGGGAGTACCATGTAGTATGCGGTGAGCTTTTGTTAATGGAGGTAGATCATGATGATCCACAAGTCGTTTAAGACCAGAACAAGAAAGAACCGTAGAAAGACGCTTTTGTAAGACATATTTCAACATTTGAGGATGATGTAATTGACACATGATTTAGTTGCGTATATGTTGTTTACCATTTTTTTGTAAAATTTTGAAGTTTTGCAATTTTTTGGATTTTTAATGATTTTATCAATTTTTTTTTTTTTTATTTTTTTTTAAAACAATTTTGACTATTATATGCTTTGTATCACCTTGTTAGATTATGAGATAGATTTAGTTGATATCATACTTGTATGTTTGATGAGATACCTTTGAGAAACATGTTTATATTTTTGATATTGGTGTGGGGGGATAGATTTGTGATCATGCGCAACCCCTCTTGCCCCATTGGTGATACAATATTTGATGATTAGCTTTTAGTATACATGCGTGATGTAGACTTAGCATATTTTTTTGATATATGATGTATAGATGTGATGGATATGTGTGATATGATGATGAAATGATAACACAATGTACAAGTAAAAATTAACAAGCACAAGTTTAAACAAATCTAATCAAAGCAACACATTCATTTATAAGTGTACAATACAAAATGGACTCAATACAATACACTACATACTAAATATTCAATCTAAGTAAGCAAGTGAATCCAATTTAAAGCATATAATACAAAAAATTAATGCAACCAAAACCATACAAACCAAAAACTAAAAGCAAGTGAACCACTACTTTGTTTTTGTGGGACAGTTTTGGGACGTTTTTCGTTGTTTTTGGTTTTTATTTCTAAGATAATTTTCTATTGTTTTGGAGTTTTCTACGAAACATTTTTGAATGTTTTGGTTTTTTTCTTAGGAACATATATGTATGTTTTTGGGATTTTCAAAAGTTATACGAATGTTTTTAATTTTCTCAACAGTTTTTCAAAGCAAATGTGCAAGGAAATAAAGAAACGTGGATGCCCCTAGGTATATGCCAAGTGACATGGTACGTGAAGCTACCCCCAGCATGAGATGGGTTCATTCAATGTTAACTTCTCCACACTCAACATGTTAGATTAGCCGGATCAAGGCAAAGAAGGATAAGCTCACAAGGGGCTCAGATGAAGGTAAAGATCAACTTAGGGAAAAGTTTCCGTACTCCTTAAATCTAGATTGCTTGTGAACAATGGACCCTCCCTTGGTGCCGAAGTGGTTTTCACCAAAGGACTTGTCCAAAGTGCCACTATTGCGTGGTTTTCACTATTAGATGTACATGTTTATTTATCTTTATATGTTTATTTTTATACTTTTTGTTTTACTTTTCTTGGTATTCTATAGAGACCCCATACTTAAGCATAGAAGTGCTTAAGATGCATTACGTTCATGGGTTCTCGAAGCTCTTGGCCATCTGAATAGGCCAATTATATGCACTTGAACCAAACTTGACAACCACAATGTATGGTCCTAGCCATTTGGGCTCAAATTTTCCTTTCTTTTCTCGATCTTTATTGGTGTTCTTCTGATTTTATTTCAAAACCATGTCTCCTACCTTGAGCCCGACGAGATATGAAATTCTTGTTATAGCTCCTCTCGTACTCAATTGTGATACACTTTTAGGTGATTGAGGGCATGAAGGCATTTCTCGTCCAATAGTTCCAACTCTACCAGTCGGGCTACTCTATAGTCCTCCTCTTCCATTTAGGTAATCCCTTAGCTCGATACATAAAGAAGGGATCTCGATCTCTAAATGCAAGATGACTTGAACCGAATACTAAAGAATATAGAGTTACACCTATAGGGGTGCGGATAGAAGTTCTAAATTCCCTAGAGGGTAGGGTGAATTTGCAGATGTCAGTTACGGCTGTGGTATTCACCATTTTCTCCATAATGTGAATTAAGGTTTTTTTGGAAGCTTCAGCTTGCCCATTACCTTGAGGGTAATAAGGGGTTGAAAACTTAAGGGAAATTTGAAAGCATTTGTAGAGTGCTTTCACATTTTTATTTTTGAATGACTTACCATTATCATTGATAATGGAAGAAGGGATACCATATTTATAGATGATATGATTCATTATAAACTTTGAAATTTGGGGACCTTCTATATAAGTAAGAGGAACTACCTCTACCCATTTTGTAAAGTATTCAGTGGTTGTTATAATGAACTTGTGGCCATCCGAGGAGACATGATTAAGTTTCCCTATTAGATCGAGACCCCACTTTGAGAACGACTAGGGTATCGTGATTGGTTACAAGGATTGTGTTGGTGCATGTATCAAATTGCTATACTTTTGACAATCCAAACACTTCTTTACATGTTGACAACAATCATGCTCCATGGTAGGCCAATAGTAACCTACTCGAGTATCTTCTTTGTAAGGAAAATCCCATTAGTATGAGCTCCACAAATTCCCTTGTGCACCTCCTTGATTGCTTGGATAGATTCGTCATAATTTAAACAACACAACATATTCCCTTCATAGCCTAGCCTGGAAGAGGGTGCCCCCAAGTAGGGTATAACAAGCTATACACTGGATGAGGTTGCACTTTTCAGCATGGGAAATGTTCATAGGGAAAGTTCCATCATGGAGATAATTAAATATTTCAGTGTACCACGGTGAAAAGGGACCAACAACTTCACACACTAAACAAGAGTTTGGTATCTTTGTATGCCAACATTCTTAGATTTTCAACAAAGAATGACATATCATTTCTATATGGTGGAATGATCAACATAGATCCTACCGTAGCCATGACGTCTTCCACTTTGTTAGGAGATCTTGGTATTTTCTCAAATGTTATCTCGCTTCAATAATTTTTTCAAGGAATTGACCACTCTTTTAAATGGAAGTAAATTTTCATCTTTAACTTTATATTCATCTCGTGAATTGTTTGATAATAAGCATTGAATCAACAATGCATTTTAATTATTTGATATTCCATTTGATGGCCAACTTCATTCCTGTAATGAGGGCTTCATATTCCGCTATATTGTTCATGCAAGGGAGTCCAATTCAAAATTCTTGAGAATCAAGTTTCACATGGGAGTGATTAACACAACTCTGACACCTAAACCATGAAAGGTAAAAGAGCCATCAAAGTACATTTTCCAAACTATAGATTCTTCGAGGTACATAATGGATGCATATGGTAGTTCTAGACTCAAGGGTTCGATGACACAGTAGCGGAGCTTACGCTCGTTGATCTCGATAACACTGTCCTTTTACTTGACTTTTGATGAACGTATTCAATGTCAAACTCACTTAATAAGATGATCCAATTAGCCATCTTTTCGGTTAGTGCTGGTTTGGACAATAAATACTTCAAAGGGTTCGACCTTTGAAATAAGATTTATTTTATTGTTAAGCATATAATGACGTAGCTTCTGGAAAGAAAATACCACGGCTAGGAAAGCTTTCTCGATTTGTGGATAATTTATCTCATATGCTACCAATGTCCTACTCAAATAGTATACAACATTTTCTCTCTGTTCTTTGTCATACTAGGCCAACAATGCTCCAATTGCAAAATGTGTAGCAGAGATATAAAGTAACAAGGGTTCTCCTACCATGGGTGGCATGAGAACAGGGGGGTTGGCCAAGTATTATTTTAGCAAAGCAAACACTTGTTGTTGTTTTGGTCCCCAGTTGAAATTAACATCCTTCTTAAGAAGATGTGTAAATGTATGACACTTATCTGCTAGTTGTGAAATAAACCTTCTGATGGCCTGAATTTTCCTTGTAAGCTACGTAAGTTGTATGATATTATTAGGGGAGGCATTTCTGTGATAGCCATGACCTTTGCATGGTCCACTTCTATTCCTCTCCGTGACACAATGAATCCTAGTAATTTCCCAAATAGCACACCGAAGACACACTTATTTGGGTTAAGTCGGACTTTGTAATCCCTTAGACGCTGAAAGATACACCACAAAATTTTGGGTGTTCCTTGTGGGTTCTAGATTTAGCCAATATATCATCTACGTAATCTTCCATGATGTCACTTATCATATCGTGAAAGATTACAGTCATCGCCCTTTGATATGTAGCATATTTTTAAATTTGAAAGGCATGACTTGGTAACAAAACGTCCCCCATGGGGTTGTGAAAAGCCGTCTTGTGCTGATCTTCTTCGCAATCTTTATCCGATTGTAACTTGAGAAGCCATCCATGAGAAAGCATCTCATAGTCTGTTGTAGAATCAACAATCATGTCGATGTTTGGAAGAGTAAAATCATCCTCGGGACAAGCTTTGTTTATATCCCGAAATATGTACACACTCTAATACCAACTAGCTTCTTTTAGCGGGACCACATTGGAGATCCACTTTGAGTAGTTGATAGGCCACGATAATGCCTACTTCTAATAACCTTTCTAGCTCTGCCTTTACCAGTAAGGTGACACGAGGATGCATCTTTCGAGAGATTTTGTTTGATGGGCTTGGAATCGGGTTTACCACAAGATTGTGCACCACTAGTGTAGGATTAATTCTTGACATGTCAGCATTAGAGCAAGCAAATATGTCTCGTATACTCTCTTAAGAGTCATGTGAATGTTTTTGTTCTTTGGCTGAGAGGGAAGCTCCCAACTTAACTATCCACGATAGTTCCTCCGTGTCGATATTAACATCTATTGTATCTTCCACTAATAAATTTGATTCATCCCCCATGCATGTAAGATTAGGAGGGAGATTGAGATCCTCCTCTATCACAAGTGGCTCAAGAAGTTCTTCATCTTGAAGCGGGTACATTATCTTTTCCATAGGTTATTCTTCTGTTTGTCCACAAGTGCCTCAAAGAGGTTTTCGCTATAGGACTTCCCCTTTTTATTTCCACAAGGATTTTCTTTGGAAATTTTTCCCTTGCTCACTTTTTTACTTAAATGCCCGCACAACTCTACTTCCTCTCCAAAGTATGCACATGTGTTAAGCTGAATGGAGAACCCCTTCTTGTGATCATTTCTTGGAATGTTGTCTTTGATTCCTAGGAACTCACCAATGGCCTCATCATTTTGAAACACGTCAATAGGTACATGTTTTTTTTTATCCCAATTCACAAGTGATGGTTAATGGTTAATGGTTGAGTTACGAGGGGATATGGTGGGTATAACAAGGGTTATAGTAAGGATAACCATATTGGATAATAGGTTAGTAGAGGTAAGGTCTTCATGAAGAATACATCGGGAATCTGTTTCACTTTCATTTTCAGACAAACTTTCCTCACTCTCAGAAGAAACATACTCATTAGGTGAAGAGTGAGACTCATATAAATGGGTGCCTATACCTAATTTACCTACTATAAGTTGAGGTATTGCAAGAGATTCTAATGGGCCCTTTTCTCGGTGGCCGCAATCGCATCCTTTATACCCCATGACAAACATTATCCGATTAGGAATGGGATACTTAGGTGATTCATAACATGTAGCCATGTCATCATCATCTGGACAAAATATAATGTCCATAAGAAACCTTTCATCTTCTAAAGCCACTTTGGGAGTAAAATTCTTAAAGGGAAAGCCTCTCTTGATCTTTGAACTTTGAAACACGGCCTACCATGCGCTTGGGCTGATAGCAGACCATTGTGAACCATTAGGGATTTTTGTAGATCATACTCACCACAACCGCTTGGTTTGACCTTCATCTCCCATGTAGACAAAGGAGTTTTTGAGGTGGAAGCACCATTTTCATTGATAGACAGGGTATTTGGATCCACTCGTGAAGTGAGGGCCTCTTGATTGGATAGGAATAGCGATATCCGTAGATGGACACTCATAGATTGTAGGGAAAAATCCCAAAACACTCTACAATGAGCAAAAGGTTGAGGGTCCCCCTATTTTGTGAGTGTTTGTCCCTCATATTGCAACTTTAAACACTGAGGATATGTTGATGGCACGAACTGCATGGTGTGAATCCATGGGCGACCGAGCAAGATATTGTAAGGAGTTCTAGGCCCAATATGTGGATCTTTGTATCATTTATTATGGGGCCCACTTTTAATGAGAAAATGATCATTCCAGCTGATTGTCGTTCTTCATTATCATATACCTTAATGGTGACGACCTTTGTTTCAGATCAAGCTTTGTGTAGCCAGTTGGCGAGACTAGTTTGAGAGTATATATGTTAAGACCGATCCACCTTTGTCCACAAGCATTATCTTAACCTTCTTACATTTGATGATAACCTCAATATGCAATGGTAGGTTATGTGAAGGATCTTCAACTAAGGCTTCGTAGTGCTGAAGGTTATGTGTTCCAAAGGAACAAGTTGTGCTACCATGGCTTACAAATGTGTTAGGTCAACATCAATGGATACTCCTGATCCCTATAAGGTTTTGTAAAGTATATCCTTATGGACACTAGAGATATTTAGAAGGTCTAAGATGGAAATATTAGCCGTAGTTTTTTCTAGTTGATCTAACACATCATAGTGACTCTCTTGAGGAGGAGGGGGAGTAGGTTCAAAATTTATAATGAGGAAATCTGCCGTGTTGCCACAATGCACTCTCTTGTCTTAATTCTAATTGTATTGATTTTCTCAATGAGTGGGTCAACACAACCTATCAAGGCATCAAAATGGTCTTTGTTTGACATATAGTTAGCATTTTTATTTTGAGATGATTGTCCTAATCCGTATTTTCCTTTCTTCATGATTGGGAAAAGGCTCTTTGAAGATCCCTAAGTTTTCATTTGGAGATTTTGTAGCAACAACAAAGTCTACTTCAATATCACCGTTGTCGACTAGGTCTTGAATATAGTGTTTTAATCTTAAACATTTGTGACCCTTTACGTGGTGGAACCCATAGAATTAATTCTCCCTAAACCATGATGGTTTAGGTGTATCATCCCCGTAGGGTTGTGTTTCAAGGTATTTAACCATGTTAACAGCCTCTAACTACTTTAGTATGGATGATATGGATTCGAGTAAAGAGGAGTAAAAGTGCGGCTTTTATACTCGGTGGGTGAATTACCCTTTCAAGTTTCAAAGGTCCGTGGTTTCTGCATGACTTGCACCCGTTTAGAGTCTACTATCCCATCACTAATGACATTTTTATTTCTATTAGGAAAAAATTTGTGTTATCGTTAGATTTAGAATCATTGTGTTCGTGGGAGAAAGGTTTTAGAGCCCCCTAGCTAACAATGCCTTTTCAATTTGACTCCCTTTTTCTATTACCTCTTTGAATGTGTTACCAAAATGCATTTGCAAGTGGAATGTAATGTCTAGATGGATGTTGGGAACAAATATGCCTATCATATGCTTTTGGATAGGGAGTAAGGGAAGTGACTAGCTAACCCTCTCCATATTTGTAAAAATGCAGCAAAGTTTTCATTGTTTCATTGCTTGGCATTGCAGAGATCTAACATGGTAACGTCATTTTCTATATTGAAAGAGAAGTGTCGTACAAACTCTCTGCTAGTTCGACCATGTTTATGGATCCCTTAGGGATATGCACAAACCATTCTAGCTTCGTTGCTCTAAACTTCTTAGAAACAAGTGCATAAGATAATTATCACTGAATGCCACCTCTTGACATGCCATATAAAAGTGTTTTATATGATCAAAGGGGTCACCTTTCCCCTTATATTTATCAAATTTTAGAAAATCAAAATGTCTTGGGAAAGGTACTTGTAGCATGGATTTGTCAAAAGGGTAGGGACATAACTCATCAAACCGGTATTTCTTGTTATTGGTACTGGTTTGGCCCTCTTGTAATGCTTGAAGAGCGTTCTTCATAGTTGACCACTCTTGATTGAAAAGTGGATCTTGCATGGGTGGCATAGTTATATACAAAGGGTTAAGCCTAGGTGTATGCCAACCCCGATTTGTTGCAAGAATCTTTTCATAAGGATCTCTTTGTGCCTCCCGTCGAGGAGTGTTTATTTGGAATTTGTAAAACGAAGCTTTAGGTTTCGCTTTTGGTATAGCTTGTTTCACAACTTTTGGTTGTTCCTTTTGTATATGCGAAGCCAAACTTTCCAATTGACGAGTGAGGGCTTGGACTGTTGTTCTAACGTAACCTCTTTAATAAGTATTTCATGACGATCTTCGTTAGGAGGAGGTTGTGCATGATGAACATGTTCTTCATGGTCTTCACAATGAATTTTAATAGGAGGAAAATGATAGTCTCCATCATTTTTGAAAGGTACTTCCTCATTATTTTGTCATGCAGAAGTAGAGGCGTGACCTGGGTTTAATATGTCATCTATATGGTGATGAGGACGTTCCACTTCCTCTTCCCCTCGAACCATTATGGAAATGAGAGAAGGGTCCATCGTGGGAGGTAACCTAGCTCCTAGTTCTATAACACACATAATAACCTCATGTTTGTTTTGAAAAATGTAATTGTCAAAATTGGCAGGAGGATGCTCTATATTCATACGAGGAGAATCTTCCTCTCCACCACTATGGTCAACCATGATATTATCCTCTAAAAGAGGGTTGTCACCTCCAAATATATCGGTTCCTAATCTTCAGGATCCCATCCTCGTAGTAGGCATACTCGAGATAGGAAATACGACGTGAAGAATTTCCACTTAGGTTTACTAAAAAGGGACCTTAGTCCAATTTGTGCAAAGATAACAACCCTAAGTTGTTAAAACAAGGTGACTATAGAATAACCACAAAAGTGATAGGTCAAAAAAATGTACGAACTAAAGAATAACAAACAAGCTACCCTAGCAAGGTAATATATGACACAAGTTTTCCTTAGAATAATACAATGACGTACAACACTCAAAATTTAGTTACACCAAATAGTTTATTCTCTAAGATTTTGTCTAGATAGGTTTGCAACCAAATAGTGACAACACAACATCACCAGTTAGGTCAAGTTTGCAACAAACAAGGCCTAAATGATAAGAGAATGTTGACACGATCTTCTAACAAGATATACTAAAAACCAGTTTCTAAACACTAACAAATTCCAAGTCTCATAAAATGGACTAACAATGTGAGCAACATAACGAAACTATTTGGACACGTGAACCAAGCTTTCGGGAAAGAAAGATTTTTAGTGTCAAAATTATGTTATCACGATGCTAACAATGTATTCTCAACACTCACAAAACTCAAGACAAAGTTAGGATGTAAAAACTATGGGTAGGTGCACCAAGTTGGGGGCCAAAAGGGGGTCTTAAGTGGACACATTTTTCTGAAAAATAAAAAACTTCAACTTGTACGAGTTTTTGAAATAGTTACACTCAAAATTGGAAGATGTTGTAGAAATATGAATCATAGCATTTTGAGTCTAGTTTCTAAGATACTAAATTTTATTGAAAATAGATAAGTTTAAGTGGGTCAAATAACTAAAATACCAACATGTGCTCCTATTTTTGTTAAAAAACATAATAGAGTGACTTTCGTGCCCCCCACCATTTTTTGAGCACCATTTAGTATTTTTGAAAACCCTTTGGTAGAAAGATAGCTAGGAGCATCTAGTTTGTGTTAGAATTTATTTTAGTTTTTTTAGCGAATATTGTTTTATTTATGATTTTTCTAGTACAAAAATTTATGTTTTGAAAAATAACGGAGCTTCAACCGTGCCCCCAACTACCTCAAAAATATCGAAAATTAGTTTTTTTTTTTGAATATGTATAGAATTATGCCTAGTTTGTGCCTAAAAACTTTTATTCAATTTTGATGAGTAAAAAAAGATACATGAAAAAAGATAGACATGTTTAAACTTCAAAAAATAGCTATAAAAAGGCATAGTTAAGAAAATAAATAATATGGAAACCTTGTATTTGTTAGAAAAATTGAAAAATAATATTTATAAAAAGAAGAAACTTTGATTTATGTCATGGTATAATTTGTTTTTAAAAAATCGATCATTTGATGTTGATTTATCAAGACGGAAGTTGGATTTTTGTGTTTTCTACAAAAACATGCGGTTTGTTGTGTTTGTGCAAGTCCATGCCTCAGGCTTGGGGATCCAAACCGGATCCCAAGCCTTGAGGCATGTGTTGGAAAAGGTAAAAATCATAATGCCTACACGTTATAACGCGTATGCGTTATTCTTTGTTTATATATTGTGGCCCCCAACGTCCATTCTGTTTCACCTGATTCTTAGATCGTTTCTTTGAAGTGTTGATGAAACAAATAGGGTAACGGGCGTAGGAGGAATACCTGTTCAAATGTTGGCTGATGGGTTATTGTGCATGTATGAATTTTGAATCCAAACCGATCGTGAGAACTTCCTTTTGGCTAAGAAGAACTACCGTAATAAAATCAAGACCACTAGAAGGAATTAAACAATATGTGCAGTGAACTGCCTAGTGTATGCTAGATCCGGGAAGTGTGATACTTCCTAGATGGTTGTAAGTCCACTTTTAAAAAAAAATTAAATGTGTTAAACAAAGTAAATCCTATTATAATTCAAAATAATTTAGGTATCTCACTTAAAACATAATAAGAAATGGATCTAATCTAACAGGCTAGGCTAGAATAGGATCCAAAGGTCCAGTGACTGGTTCTGGGTTCTGCAGGTCTGATAGAGGTCTTAGGTAAATCATAAGTGGATGAGGGTGAGATGAAATTTGGTGGGTAGGTCTTTGTTCTGGGTTGTATGGGAAAATACGAGAAACCAATGTCGGTCAAGGGTAGCCGACAATGGTTAGATGTAATGCGCAGTGCGATTCTTGTGGAAATGGGAATGCCACAGAACAAGCTATGGGTCTCCTTTATGATTGCATAAAGGACTTTGGTTGTTGGGATGAGGTATTGGGTGATTTGGGTAGGATTTGGCGATGTTTTAATGGGCATATGGAGGTGGAAGTTTTGGATGAGGTCAATAGGTGGCTAGGTAAATAATAGATGATAAAATAATGATGAAATGAAATAAACTAGAGAAGTATGACGTTATACTTACTTGGATTCTGGTCCTAGATGCCTATGAGTGAGGGATGGAGGTGCTGATGAGAGGTTTGAAGGCTGCAAGTGATCACCAACTGAAGGAAAGCTTCTGCATGGGCTGCATGTACATTCCTCTTTGCTTGGTTAGATCAGATCATTGCTGGCATGGATGTGCAAGAGAAAAGCTTGATCTCCTTCCTTGCATGTGTATTCTCTCTGGAATGTGTTAATGTTCGTCAACTTTTTCAGTATTTTGCCAAACTTTTGCCAACTTGCTTCCAACCTTGAGAATAAGGTTGTTTTGGGGTTAAAAGGGTAACCAACGGTGGTTCCGTCTTAACCGACGATGGTTAGGGGTAACCGGCATCGGTCAAGGTAGGATTTCCTAGGTTTACTAAACTAGGGAGATCCTCTTGATTTCCTCGGATCTCATGTCATTAACCTGCGGATTAGACTGGGAGCTTCTTGTAAGCATGTGGGAATGTGGTTAGAGAGAATGTAGGCATTGATTTTTAGGGTTTGGGTAAGTCTTAGTTAGTTATGGCAACTTACTAAGAATAGGTCTTAGGTTGAGTTGGCTTGGTGAGGTGTCTAAGTGAAGTGTATGTGTGGATACTATTTAAATTAATATATTTAAATAATAAATATAGTGAGGATAATGAATTGATTTAATTAAATTAATGTTAGTGAGGTGAAGGGGGCCATGGCTAAGTTAATGTGATGAAGGGTGTTTATTTTTCGAGGGACCAAAGGGGAGTGTGACCTAATTTTAGTGTCTACATTTTGCCCCTTTTTGTTGCGTAGCTTGTATTGGTAAGCGATCATTGTAAAAAAAAAATGATGTGGTTGCCACATGTGTGGGTAAAGGTGATCACCCTCAAACCGATAAGCGACGAGGCTGAATTTCAGAATTGGTGAGTGGTTTGATAAAAGGTAATTGTGAAGAAAATGTAGGTGGGCACAGGGAAAGGGAACAAGGTCTACTCGGGTAAGCTAGGAATGGGTTAGGGTAAAAGGTAGTACTTGATCAAATGCACGCACATGTATAAACTGCAACATGCTTTCTTTGGGTTGAAGAGCGAGCACAATCTACATTGTCTAAGGTCGAAAGGTTTATCCAAATGAGGTTGAAGTGATTCGGTATCCAAGGTATAGGATATGGTTATGAAACACAACATAGGTTAGGTGCGGGAATGTTTAGGTATGTTCCAGGTGCGAGGGTTGGAGTCGGGATAAACGGTCACGACAATAGGCTAGGTAAGGTCATTAGGTCAACAACATAGGTAATGAGTGCCGTAAGTTATAGCCTACACAAGAGGTCAAAGGTCACTAGCGATGGTCAGTCCAAATATCTAGGTGACGGCATGAGTAAGGCCAAGGTAGGGGTAGAATAATGAGTCCCCAAAGGAGGACAAAGGGAGGTAGTAAATGACGAGGGTAGGAAAGATAAGGTAAATGGGTTGGGTAAAGGTGGGGTGAGGTAAAGGATCGGGGTGAAGGGTGGGGTAAAGGGGAAAATTTACGGTAATGTGCGGTGAGGGTTACCGATGCCGATCCACGGATAACTAACGTTGGTATAGGTCAACCGACAACGGTTAGGTAGAACGCGACCGATGGCGGTCAAGGGTAACCGACGTCGGTTAGGTCAGGTTTCTTATAAAAATAAAAAATCCACGTTTTTTTAATTCATTTGTTATTTTGTGAAGTGAGAAAATGACAAAAAAGAGAGACAAGTTTCCAAACGAAACAAAACAAAGTGAGCTGGTAGTGTGATTGATGAGTGATTGGTTGGTGAGTAGCGGGTCCACAGGATCAGGGTGAGAGATTCGATTGGTTAGAGGTTGCGGGTATCGATTCGGTGATGGCGGAGGCCGTAGAGAGGGATTGGGTGGGCCATCGGTACAATGGCCAGATGTGCCACCGAGATGGAAAAAGTGCAACGAGGTAAGCGCCTTACTCTACATCTAGTGGATGTAATAGATTAGAGGAGTGGTTTATAAAAATGTAGGTTTTTCATTTTGTGAGTCGGGTAATAATTGAATTTGGGAATGGGGGAATATTGGGAAAAAGAAGGAATGGGGAGGGTAGTAAATGGTATAGGGGGATGGGTAGAGGTCCAAGGGTAGTATAGGTCATTGTAAGTGGGTAAAAGGGACAGGGGGAGGTTTTGAAGAAGGGGGTTTTGGGAAATTGTGGGTTTTTTCACACGGTGACCGGCGTCGGTTGGGTGGAATCGGTATTGGTCATCAAAGCAGGTGGCCGATGCGATAAAGGATAACCGGGTCGTAAGAGGTGAACCGGTGTCGGTCACCAAAGAGGTGACCGATGTTGGTTAAAGGGTGACTGGGGTTGGTTAGGATGAACCGGTACCGGTCGGATTATTGGGCACAAGGGTCCAAAAGTGATGTGGGCTAGGTAGTTGAGATGGGTAGGGTGAAAATAGGGTATAGGAAAATGATAATGGTTGAATATGGAGGATACATGTAAATTAATGTCATGCTTGTATTGGATGCAGGGGAGAGCGCAGCTACATACATACGGGACATGGTTCGCCTCTATTTGTGACGAGTGCATGGCAAAATGATCTGGAGAGAGCTGTAGCATGTGGAGGTAGTGGGCTTGAGTGGGGTTCGTCACTATAGACATGTAGTTTGGCAACCAGTTTGATGGTTGCGCTCATCGATAGATGGGACTCCGCGACCAACATGTTCCACCTGCCGACGGGTGAGATGACTATCACCTTGGAGGATGTGTTCTAGATTCTTCGAGTTACCCATATTGGGTGCCCAGGTTTATTCTATCTCCTCTATGGCATCGAGAGGAATTGATTGTGATTGTTTTTGGAGAGGGGATGGCCGATATGAGATTCCATAGCACCAGCTTGAGCTATGGAGAGATGTACCTAGCCCGTCCGGAGGAGACGAGGCTAGTGGTTCTATTGATGGAGGCAGTGTGCTGCTATACACTGCCAGATGCAAAGGGTGGATGCTTTCCCCAATCACTGATGGGGTACTCCATGACATGATGGTGCATGAGACCCGCTTTGCCTAGGCACCAACATTCTTGGTGCAGTCTGTACAGGGAGTTGTGGGCATATGGGTGGCTACACATGTTTAGCATGTGTTGTACATTTTACTACACTGCTAGGCATACGAGCACATAGTTTGTGTGCGGCCTATAGGGATGCCCCAAGTAGATGCATTCCCACCTATATTTGTGCGGGTGGGGTACAAGAGATGGGTTCCGGTGATTGGAGAGTGGAGATCTGAGAGGCCCACACATGATGTGGCCCATTTCTGGTAGTTACTAGAGGGGTTGTCCGAAGTGGACATTATATGGAGGCCATATGTGGGATTCCCCTCATATAGGCATATGCATGAGGAGCTAGTTGAGCTCTAGCTAGAGAGATGGATACAGGTCACCGTGTCGAGGAGGACGAGATGATCCCGGTGAAGACGCAGTCCGACGGCGATTGAGGCTAGTACAGACATACCTCCGCCCTTTCCTGAAGATCGAGAGAGATGACATGGAGAGGCCCTTACCTCTACCACGCCCAAGCGTGCTCACGAGGGTAGGAGGAGCAACTAGTAGACCGGAAAATAGATGACACCAGATGCGAGATAGGTATAGCAAAGTGGTGGGTAGATTAATTACTGAGCCATACCACCAGACTGGGGCAGCGAGATCTAGCTACCATTACGGTGCGTAGAGATGCCCTATAAAGGAGTAAAGCTACGCTGATTACCCGATTGGGTATCTGCAGAACAACCGGAGGGTTCTAAGGAAGAGGTAGCAGAGCTACATGTACAAGTGGCTAGTCGCAGAGGCCCAAATGGCGATGGAGGAGATGGAGATAGTCGGGAGGGGGATGGTCAAGTGGTAGCCTTACGAGCTCGGGTGGCAGAGTTTTGAGGACCGGTTGGCCATAACCTATGCACGATTTGGGGCCTTACGAGGCATAGATACAGCACATGGGTAGGGGCACCACCACAAGCACCCGGGAGAAGGTCCTAGTTCATAGGTAGGCGCAAGGCGGTGCTGCAGCAGGGGTAGGTATAAGGGTGAGACCTATGGGACCACCACAAACCATGCCTGTATCCAGGTTACGGGATGCCCTAGGTGAGGCGAGATACTATCTCGAGACCAAGCCCGATGGCGGCTGGGATAGATTTCATATCCTATGCCAAGTACAGGGCACAACAGGCATCCAGTGAGAGGATGAGATCCCGCACTCACAGTGTGGAGAGCACAGGAGGTCAACGAGCTCGAGGCCCAATCAGGTAGAGGCTACTAGCGTATGGAGACCCAGATCTAGGGGAGGTGCCAATAGGGACCCAGGAGGCCGAGGTATAGGTGACACAAAGATGGAGGACATCCGGCGAGATGCCTGATATGCGGTCACCTATTTTTGATGTATGGTAGTTATTTTTTGGGATATATATACCGGCCTGTGTGCCAAAGATAGTTGTATTTTTGATCACACACGGCTTGCATGTCGAAGATAGTGAGTATGTACGAGTGAGTTGTATATTTCGAGCATATACCGGCTGCGTGCCGAAGAGATTTTGTATTGATTCATTATTTTTGTATATATGAGACCGGTATGCATGCCGATGGCATTTTGTATTGTATATCAGCTTGCGTGCCGATGATTTTGAGATGATTGACATGATGAGATAGGCATGTATATTTGAGATTCACATTTATTGATATGATGAGATACATGACATTATTTGATTTGTTGATGTGTTTATGAGATATTGATTTATTGCTTGTGTTAGATGAGATATTGATTTATTGCTTGTGTTAGATGAGATATTGATTTTCTGTTTTGATATGGATGGAAATTAGGAGTTAGGCATGGATCGAGTCAGGTTGGTTAGGCATGGATAGAGTCAGGTTGGTTTAGGCATGGTTGAGTCGAGTTGGTTTAGGCATGGTTGAGTCGGGTTGGTTATAGGCATGGTTGAGTCAGGTTGGTTTAGGCATGGATTGAGTCGGGTTTGTTTAGGCATGGATCGAATTAGGTTATAGGCATGGTTGAGTCGGGTTATAGGCATGGTTGAGTTAGGTCGGTTTAGGCATGGTTGAGTCGGGTTTGTTAGGCATGGTTGGGTTAGGTTGGTTAAGTTGTGATTCATTATTTCATGCAATGAATGATACTATGGGTCATATGTGAGATGTGGTATAATCTATGCATAATGATGATAGAGAAATGGTAGGTGTAATAAATGTATGTTGTGATAATGTTTAAAATATGAAACAACTTGTTATGTATGTGGTTTAATTTCCAATTTTTGGGTATAAAAGGGAAACTAAGTGAGGTGTGATGTAATGTGAGGAGCATGGAAGATGAATTGTTTAGGGTAGAGTATGGCCGAGCTAACCTCCAAGGGCCCCATGCCCTCGGAGTGATGCCTACATAGTCCCGACGAAAAGGGACCTCAAGCCGATGTAGTTCTCCCATGAGCTAGGGAAGAATATGAGGAGGTATGAAAATGAGTTGGTAGGTTTTTGGGCATGTTGTGGGTTTAGGTTTGTTAGGTGTGGGTAGATTATAGGTAAAATGATGTAGGTGAAGGTGATTGTGGTGAAAGAAGAAGATTACCCAAAAGTAAACGTCGAGGACCAAGTCTTGTATAAGGTAATCAAAATGTAAACAAAGATGGTTAAAAGATAAGAGGGGCAATAAAGCCACCTGATTGGGTAGGATCATACCAAAGTAGATTATACCTTGGAGGAGGTGATGAATGTAAGACCCTAAATAATTTGCGTGATTCGACGTTTGTTCTACGAGGAAAATTAGTCACAGGATCACCAAATGTCTAAATGCCAAGAAGTCCCTTGAGGCACTAGGAAATGAGAATGTGAGTGGTAAGAAGGGTGAAAGGTAGTTAATGTTTATATGGTATGTGGTAGCATGTGCTTAGAGCAAGAGAACTTAGGTCACAATGGGAAAGTCCATGACAAAATGGTTATTGTTTTGATAGACTAATCGATGCGGGAAGTCTATATGGGATAAATAAAATTGAACTCCTTGAGGTCTTCGTGAAGCTGATCAATGTGGGAAGCTTCGGTTTCTCTCGTTTTTTTTTAAGAGCTTTAAATAGCTATCCTTCAAGGGAGTAGTCTATTTATTAGAAGCAATGGTCAAGAGGAAGATTTCCTTTTGAGGGAGTCATCTTTTTATTAGAAGTTTGACTCAAAGAGTTTGGTCCCATGTGAGGTCTTTGAAGTCATGGAAAAGGCCAAGGTGGAGGATAGGACTCTTGTTCAAAAGGCAAGGTGAAACAACCATGGGATCTCATCTAAAGGTAGACGAAAAGTATCCATGAGAATCATGCTATGTGCAACGCCATGATACACATATTCAAGAGAAGATAACAAGTGACGGGTACTCACATGATTCTTGTTTAATTGTTGGTGAGGTGTATGGAGTGGATAAATCTTAAGGGACGAACCTAGAAAGAGACAAAAGGCGAGGTAGGATGACGAGTCAACAATAGAATGGTCAAAGATGCAAGGTGTTAAGGGGCTCAAGTTCATGTTTACCATTGAGTGAAGATAAACGATAAGAACTTGATCCATAAGTATGAGTCACGATGTATGGTCCAAGCCAATTAGGAGTAAATTTTCCCCATTTACTTTTTTCTTCTTTGGTTACGTGTTGATTTTCTTTCAGGACAAGGTCATCGACTTGGAAGGTTCATTCATGGACACGTTTGTCATAGGCACATTTAATACATTGTTGGTAAACTTGAAGGTGATCTAGAGCGTTAAGACGACGTTCATCTAATAACTCTAGTTGTGCTAAATGGTCCCGACAAAAGTCATCATCCATGAGCATGTCATGGAGAGAAATGCAGAGTGAGGGGATTTGGACTTCGAGAGGCGAACATCCTATGTACCATAGACTAGAGAAAATGGCGTGGCCTTGCAGTGGACGTGCGAATACTAGTGCAAGTATGCCCATTGAGAAAAAAGAATGTGCGTATGTCAATCCTTCCCAAAGTATCATTAACCACTTTCATAAGAATTTTGTTGAGGGTTTTGTTAGTGGGTTCGGCTTAGCCATTGGTTTGGGGTAGTAAGGTGATGAAAACTTAAGCTGAATGCCGAAGGTGTCGCAAAGTTTTTGCAATGTTTTGTTTTTGAATTGTTTTCCATTGTCAGTGATGAGGAGATGAGGAACACCAAAGCAAAAATGATGTGGTGGTTAATGAACTCACATATTTTCTCAACTTTTGTGGAGATGAGTGGTATGGATTCCACCCATTTTGTGTAGTATTCGGTAGTAGTGATGATCCATTGATGGTGTTGGGACGAATGAGGATTGATTTCTCCGACAAGATCCAAACCCCATTGAGAGAAGGGCCAAAGGTCACGAGTGACTGTAAGGCATGAATGGGTGTATGATGAAAATTGGAATATTGTTGGCATTTTACACAACATTTGATGTAGTCATAACAATCATGGTTAAGGGTCAGCCAGTAATAGCCTAGGCGAAGAATACGCTTAGCAACAGCAAGGCCACTAAAGTGACCTCCACATATGCCATCATGAACCTCCTTAATGGTATAAGGAATTTTAGAACTTTTGAGGCATCGTAAGAGAATACCATCAAAGCCACGCTTATAGAGGAGTCCCCCTAGGATGACATAACGAGATACATTTTAAAGGAAGGAGCGTTATGTGTTATGGGTGAGATCAGGAGGTAAGATGGAGAGAGAAAGGTAGTCGAAGTTTGTTTATACCAAAGGTCACTCAGGTCGGGGGTAGCGGTTCCGATGGAGTAAACATCGTGAGGTAGATAAGAAGGTGATTGGAGTCATTGTACGGTGAAAAAGATTGTAGAATTGGCCGGTGAAGCGGGTATTTGGGAAGCTAAGCAGGCCATGGTATCTACAAATTTGTTGGTTGAACGTGGGATGGTTTGAAGGGTGTAATGATCAAAGGTGGTAAAAATTATGTCTACATGATGTTTATACTTTTAAGTATCTCGTTACGACATTGGTACATACCATTGACTTGGTTTATGACCAACCGAGAATCACCAAAGATGTTGATTGCTTTGACATCTAGGGCGTAAGCGACTTGGAGACCAGACGAGCACTTTGTATTCAGAAATATTGTTGGTGCATTCAAAATCTAGTTTGAAATACAAAGGCATGGGTTCACCATCAAGAGGAATGAGGATAATACCAACCCCACCCCCACGCTGACACTTGGAACCATCGAAGAAGAGTGTCATTTGGTAAGGGGGTTCGTCCAGGGAAAGGGTAGTAATTGACTCATTTGGAAAGTAAAAATTAGATTTTGATCTCGGAAATAGGTGCGTCAACCAATTGGTCGGTGATAGCTTGGCCCTTGATGGAATTTTGATGAATGAATTCGAGGTCAAGATCAGCTAAAAGCATAAGCCATCGTGCGACACGCTGATTTTGATAAGGTTTGGCATACATGAAGTGTAAGGGATTAGTGTTGGTCACAACATAGGTTTTGTGGTTGAGTAGGTAATGACGGAGTTTGGTGGCAACAAAAACTAAGGCTAAGCAAAGTTTTTTGAGATGGTTGTATCGGGTTTTGTAGTCTAAAAGAGTACGGCTTATGTAATAAACCACCTGCTCCCTATGTTGTTCATCGTGATGAGAAAACATGGCTCCTAAGGAATGATCGGTAGCTGATATGTGTTGTCAAAAATATGTCCCCCCTTTTTCCTCATTTTTATGGCCAACTCCTTTGTTCCCCTCTTGTGCCTCGGTCTCCATTTTTCGATTATCGAGGCACTAAAAGTTTCTGGAAGTGGCACCATTGGATAGAGCTTTTTATCAGCTTTCCAGAAAGGTCAATTTTTCCTCCTAAATCCTCATATTTTTTAAGTTACGGCTCGGCGGAGTTTTTGTGGGAAATTTTCCCCTAGCATGCCCACAGCCAATGGGAAGCCGCCATGTGTCCCGGGAGATGGCGGAGCGCGGAGGAGAACTTGGAAATTTTCCAAGTTTTGGGCGGCAAAAAAACCAAAAAAGAAAGTTTGGCCCGCGGCCCCGCCGGTGAATCAGAATGCGCCACGTGTCCTTGGGGAATGGCGGGTGTCGGGAGAGAAATTGGATTTTTGGGCCAAGTTTTGGTCAAAAGGTCAAAATGGAAAATTTGGCCCGCATGGCCCGCAGCCAATGAGAGATCGCCACGTGTAAGGAAATCGGGTCTACAAGGCGGGAAAACAAGTCGGGTTTGCACGTCAAAGAAGCATGTCGGGAGTTCTAAAAAACCCGACACAAGGAGATATGTCGTCGGGTCTCCAAAACCCGACGCACAAAGGAAATCGGGTCGACAAGTCGGGTTTGCACGTCGGAAACGCATGGCGCAAAAACATGTCGGGGGTTCTCCAAAACCCGACACCAAAGAATATGTCGCATGGTTTCCAAAACCCGCCAACATGCAAATCGGATTTCCGGATCGGGAAAACAAGTCAGAAATGCACGGATCAGAAGCATGTCGAGCAGTCCTCTATACCCGATGCAAATGCACAAGGGAGTTCCGAACCCGACAGGCGTTGGGGATCTCATCTACCACCATGGTTGTTGAAGAGTTAAGTGCAGTTTTGGAGGTGGTTGGAAAAGGGGGGCGAATTCTTCTCCTCTCTCATTTTCTTCTTCCTATATATTGGCCAGGAGAGGCTCTTATCAATGTTGGACATTTCTGTTTTGCACCCTCCTTTCTCTCTTTGGCGGGTGAGAGATTTTGTGGAGTTTTCAAACCTCCCATATGGACTGTAATGCCATTTTTTGCCTCTTGGCATTTTACGATGTATTGAATCGATCCTTGAGCAAATATATGTATGTTTGTGGATTTTTCTAAACCCTCTCATATATTTATTTTGTCATTTTCAAACTTTCTTGTTGCATTTTGGCTAGTGCATGGTGTTGGTATTGCATTCGTGTGGTTGTGTTTATTTTTGCAAAGCTAATGTTCTTCATTCCTCGGTGCATCACCTCTGTAGTCTAGGTTTTATTTATATGCATTTCTCTCTCCCTGTCTCCTTGGTAGTTAGATTAGGTTTTTGGGTAAACCTCTGCGTTTCATTGGTGCATCTGAACAGAGGAATAGGAGCCGGCCTTCATCCGGAGAGCTTTTCCGATTTCGCGAGGTCCCACACTTGGGAAAAGCTCCATGTTGTGCGGTCTGCCTTTGAGACTTTCAACCCATCGCGTTGCGGAGTCCCAGTCTTTGTGATTTTGCACCAACAGATTTTGGCACGCCCGGTGGGACAAGAGGTCATTCCACGAAAATTTGAAGGAGTTTTCATGAAATTTGCACTAAAATTGTAAGTTTTACAAATTTTGGATTTTACACCTCTAGCTTTGAACTCGAAATCATTTTTCAAGGGTTTATCTTGCTCAAAAGCAGGTAAAAATTCACCGAGTTGGTAGATCGAGGGAAATCTTCAAAAGGGTATTTTAGTTTTTTGATATTTTGATTTCCAAAATTTCAGGTTTTTAGTGATTTCGGGATTTCGGGGTCCGAGAGCATCAAAGCAGCTTTTCGGGTTTTGGGGATGTCGGACATGTTCCAAGTTCCGACACATAGCAATTCGGGTTTTGTGAGTTGCATTCGCATGACTGAGTTCACTTTGTACTTTCGAGGATCCGTTTGCACAACAAGGCCCGATTCGGATTGAAGATTGTTCCCCCCTGGATCCTTCAAATTTCAAATTTATATTTTCAATACCGTCAAGTTTGGTGTGTAACTTGGAAAAATCCAGCCTTCTAGAGGCTTGTTATCTAACACATCTGGCGACTCCGAAGGGATAGAGTTCAGTGGTGTAGCAGCACGAGTTGCCCAGGCACATGAGAAGAATTCGGACAAGGTCTTATACTCGAGAAGAAGGACTATTTGTCCACTTGCAACTTTCACCAGGTTGGGGAAGGAGAGGAAGAAGATCACAAAGGTCACCATCCCCACCTAACAGGACTTTGTCTACACCTCCACCTGGTAGACCTTTTCTCGCATCAACCAGGGTTCTTAGGCCAATCATAATGGCGCATCTACCACCGAATCCCTTTGTCAATTTCACGGGAAGTAGTCCACTTGCCCTAAATGCTCAAAACCAAATTCCAGTTGCGGCGCTGAAGAATATCCCCTATTTTACGGGAGAAAATCATACTACTCCTATTGATCACATCCAGGATATTGCTAATGTATGCGCGATCCACGAAATAAATGCAATGGATATTGCAGTCAAGTTGTTGGCTTCATCTTTCAAAGGCAAGGCCTTACAATGGTTTAGGAGCCTAGCAGCAGGGTCTATTACAAATTGGAACCAACTTTGTTTGGCCCTTTGCAGCCAATTCGAGGAGAGGGTGGACAATTTATCCTGTTGGAGCAGTGACAACAATCAAAAGGGCTCCTAACGAACAAATGGCGATTTCAACTTGAGTTCCAGCGGTCATGGGACAGAGATCCCAATAAGCTGTCAGACAGCGCCGAAGGAGCATTCCTTTATTTCTTAAAGGCTATAAATTGAGACATAGCCATGATGATCCGATCGATGGGAGGTACAACCTTGCCCAGGGGCCTACGACTGCCAATCGAGAGAGAAGCTGTTTGATCAGTGCAGTAAGCTTGCACCAAGGCCCCGATGCCTCTCTATCGAGAGATGGGAAATCCTCTGACTAGTCAAGCACCGAGTTGAATCCCATTCCAACTCCTAGAAATCAAAGCAATAATGAGGCATCCACATCTTCAAATACTTCAAAGGAATTGCGGAGGTCATGAAGCAAGCTAGAAACTTGGGAATGAGCTCGTGACTATCGAAAAAGCAGCAAGCTCAAAGTGCTAGACCGTATCAGCCTCAAGCACAGTACCAGGCGAGGCCCTCATACCAACAAAATAGACCACCGCCTCAGGCTGCAAATCAAAACCAAAACCAAGGACAACCTCAAGCTGCTAGGCCATTTCGGCCGTATGATCCAAATACAGCAACACCCTCAAGAGCCTTGGTTCCAACACAAAACAACATGGCACAGGAATACGACTGGTGTTACCCATGCAATCTCCCTCACAATCAGTCAGCATGTTTCAATGGTGCACTGAATCAGGCCTTGATGGTGCAAACCATTGGTGTTCCTCAAGAACCAAGCCGGGAAAGGAATCGGCCGCAAGAAAGCGCAAAAGAAGGACCTCAGCAGAGAGACCACATTGGCAAATTGGCAAGCGGAGACTTACGTGGAGTTAACCAACTGACCTTTTCAAGGCGTGGCTGCTGCAACACACGGTCAAAGAAGAGAGGCATAGAGAGAGGACAACCATCTAATCCAGTTGTTTCTCAACCCCGCTCTTACACAACAAGGGCAAGCAGACCAAACATAGCTCCCGAATGTGCAAAACCAGCCTAAGGTACATTGCGGCAACACATGCACTGTTCAAGTTCGAGAAAAGGTTGCACCAAGTAAGGGCAGAAAAAGGGCGAGTTCATCCCCTTGACATCATCGATCAAATGAAGAAGACACATGTGAACATTTCCATGTGGGAATCACTTTGGCGATCCCAGGACAACGAGACTTATTGCAGTGCGATGGCTAATTGAGTACGCCACAAATGTATCAAACCAGGACATGAGAAAGTTCTCACTAATGCAGTGCAACATGATGGGGGCCAAACAAGAAAAAATTTGAAGCCTCCACCATTCTATGTTTCATTGATTGTTGGAAACCACTTGGTACACAACTGCATGATAGATTCGGGAGCAAGTAGTTCAGTGATGCCGAAGCAAATAGCGGATCGGCTGGAGTGCGAAGTATGAGCCGATCTTGAAAGGGTAGTACAACTAGATGGAACAGCAGTGGGAACAGTTGGGGTCATCAAGGGGTTAAGCCTAACACTACATTCATGTCCTAATGTTACAGTTCTGCAAGATGTGTCTGTAATTGACCTCCGCCACTCTTTGCGTTGTGTTTATCAAGGGACTTCACTGCAAAGATCGGTGGATATTTATCTGTAGATTGGTCGCACATGATTTTCAGAACAAGGTATGGGGCCAAAGCAACAATCAGATCAGAATCAATTGCCAATTTCATATCGAGCCTCATGTACGAGTCCTATCAATGCAAATTGCTCGACCTTTGATCAAGAGGAGTGTCAAGTGATCTAGAAGCGAGTACTAAGGTCGAGGAAATTCTGATTTAACTTTGGATGAATGGGCAAACAAAAGTCATGAATTTGACCCCTATAAGGAAATTGAAGAATCGAATTGGGCGTGTATTGTGTACACGAAGAAAATTCACCCATTCTCGACATCATTCGGCTGAACAAAGAGATGAAAGAAAAGTTTGGAAATTATTCTTCGATGGTTAGAGAAGCGAGACAAGGTCTTTGGAGGTGGTGCAATGTTGATTTCACCACAAGACATCAAGTATTATTCACTTTTCGTTTCAGTTTTCTTGTTCAAACAACACAGCTGAATATGAGGCCTTGATTCATGGAATTCATTGGGCGGGAAAAGGGGCATAAAGAACTACGGGTGTTTGGAGATAGCGAGCTAATCGTCAACCAAGTTAGGGGACAACATGCTACTGAAGAGCGACTTGCTAAGAGCTACTGAGAATAGGGTATGGGACCTCATTGAGGATTTGAAGCTTTCAACATTGTGTCCATACCGGGAAGAAAAATGATGAGGCTGCGACAGGCTCGCGGCGGTTGGAGCAACGTTTGATGTGGTTGACAACATCAGAAGAGAAAAAACGCAGCCACACATCCATGTGGTTGTAAGGCCAGCAGTTCCAGATAACAACACAAGCTGGCAGGTGTTTGAGAATGATCAACAGATCGTCAATTTCTTGCAAGAAGAAGCTGAATTCTCAGCTAGAAATCAGGATAGGCTAGAGCAGCAGTATGGAGATCAAGTGGTGCAGCTACGGACAAACAAGCTTCCTAAGGGTTTGGTAACGTTGGAGTCTATCTTCAACCCTAACGACCAGTTTCGTAAGGAAAAGGCTAACATACAGGTCAAGAGAGAAGATTGAGCCAATTCCGGTTGGAGAAGGCAAAACACTTCAAATTGGCAAAGTGGCCCTTTGGCGGGAAAATCAGGTTTCATACGGACTTTGCAAGAATTTCCGAGATGTCTTGCTTGGAGCTATGAAGACTTGAGAGGATTCGATCCAAATTTGGCACAACATACCATAGGTGGATCCGGATGCTAAGCCCATCGAGGCGAAATAGAGACCAGTCAACCCTCACATTGAGCCTCTAATGAAGAAGGAGCTTAACAAGCTAATAGAGGCAAGCATTATATTCCCGATCAAGCACTCAAGTGGGTTGCGAACTTGGTCGGTCGGGGAAGAAGAGCGGAGAAATTAGGTTGTGTGTAGACTTAGAGACCTCAACGGGGCATCCTCAAAGATCATTACCCACTTCCTTGATGGAACAAATATTGCAAGTAGTATCCGGTTCGAGAGAGATTCTCTCTCTAGATGGCTACTAGGGTATAATCAGGTGATGGTGAAAGAAGATGACCAATTCAAGACGGCTTTCACCACCAAATGGGGGACATATGCCTACAAGAAAATGCCATTTGGGCTATCAAATGCTGGAGCCACCTTCCAAAGGGCAATGGATATGGCATTTAAGGGGTTGATCAATAAAATAGTTCTAATATATCTTGACGACATCACTGTATTCTCAAAAAATGGTGGATCACCTCTTTCATCTAAGGCAAGGTATTTAAGAGGTGTAGAAGATTTGGGGAATCATTGAATCCCAAAAATGCATATTCTTGGCTCACGAGGAAAACTTCTAGGCCATATTGTTTCAAAGAGAAGGGTTGACGATTGACTTAGAGAGTTGAAGGCAATTCGAGCATTGCCATTGCAAGTCACAAGAAGGCTCTTCAAAGCTTCTTAGGAAGGATCAATTTTGTCCGAGTTTGTTCCAAACTTTCAGCTCTCGTAAAACCAATACGCTGATGTTAAAGAAGAGCATGGCATTTAAGTGGACATCGAAGGCAAGGCAAGTTTTGAGGCAATAAAAGAGGCTATATCTCAAGCTCGACTCTCGTCAATCCGGACTTCTCCAAGGATTCGTGCTTTATATGCCTTTGGTGGTGGGGACACGATTTTGCAATCCACAGTACAACAAAACAAAGAAGGATTAGAACAACCAGTTGCTTTCTTCAGTCAAGGCTTGGAGGAATATGAAACTAGATACTCTTTCATTGAAAAGCATGTCCTTGCAGTGATCAGGAGCTTAAAGAAATTCAAGCACCTAGTCTCAAACAACAAGATCCAATTGTTGGTTTCTCATGCGGGAGTTAAGGACTTCCTTCTAAACAAGGATCTGAATGAGAAGC
Organism: Taxus wallichiana var. yunnanensis; assembly: GCA_018340775.1. NCBI lineage: Eukaryota > Viridiplantae > Streptophyta > Pinopsida > Cupressales > Taxaceae > Taxus > Taxus wallichiana. Next base: position 506,238,981 of record CM031243.1, on the reverse strand, counting down.
GTGCAGGATGGATAACTCGTGTCATGGAATATGACATCGAGATCAAGGTCACAAAGCTAGTACGTGGAAAGGGACTATGCGAACAACTAGCCTTGAGTCAACAAGTTGAAGCAGGTGATGAAAAAGAAGCTGTCTTGGTGCTACAGGATGGTCAAGAACACGAAAATGATGATGTGCTTACTCCTTGTTGGACTCAGAATATGATTCACTTCCTACAGACAGGCCTATGCCCTCCAGAAATGAGCAAAGCAAAGAGAAGATACTTTAGATTACAAGCTATTCCATATGTGCTTGTTGATGGTGCTTTGTTCAAGAGGGACATCAATGGAGTTCTATTGAGGTGCATTGGGACAGGTCAAATTGAGAGGGTGTTACGAGATTTTCACGATGAAGATTCTGGTGGACATTTTGCCCCACGAGTGACAGCTCTCAAGATAATGAAAGCAGGGTATTATTGGCCCACGGTGTTCATGACTGCTATACATGGATAAGAAAGTGCAAGAAATGTGCACTCTTCACAGGTAAAGAAAGACTAGCAGCACTTCCATTGCACCCAATTTTGGTTGACCAACCATTTATGCAATGGGGATTGGATTTCATCGGGGTCATCAACCCAAACTCAAGCCAAGGCCACAAGTGGATTCTCACGGCAACGGACTATTTCACCAAGTGGACCGAAGCAGTAGCGCTCAAAGAGGCAAACGAGTCTAATATACTAGAGTTTTATGAAGGAATAGTGACCAGGTTCGGTGTGCCGGCCACTATCATATCAGATAATGCATTGGCATTCATAGGTTCCAGGATTACAGAATGGGCTATCAAGAATGGAATCTATTTGAGCACCTCTTCAAATTATTACCCGCAGGGTAATGGACAAGCAGAGTCCACGAACAAAAATTTGCTAAGAATCATCAGGAGGACTCTGGATGAAAATCAAAGAACATGGCATACCAGGCTAAAATCAGCATTGTGGGTGTGGAGGATAACACCAAAGAGGTCTACGGGCAATTCCCCTTATAAGTTGGTACATGGAAAAAGAGCGTGTGCCTATATCATTAGAAGCCCCACTGCATTGGAGTTCATGAAACAATTGGAGTTGGCTGAGTTCGAACCAATGGAGGCCCGGTATGCAGAGTTGATGGAATTGGTAGAAATTAGAGAACATGCAGTTCAAACAATTGAGAAAGATCAGGCCTTAATGAAAAGATGGTTTGATAAGAAAGCAAGAGCAAGGACCTTCCTGGAAGGGGACTTAGTTCTGAAATGGGATGCAGACCGGGAAAAACCGGAAGGCATTCCAAATTTGATGCCATTTGGAGTGGCCCCTACATGGTCACGGGATGTAAGAATAGCAATGCCTTCCAATTGTCTACATTGGACGGAGAAGAATTCCCGATTCGGTCAACGGAATCTATCTTAAACATTGCTACTGAAGAGAGAAAAGTTCTACCCTTGTAAATATTAGCCTAGATTTCAATTCCTCTAAGTGCGTGTGCACATTGTCTTGTTGTAGTTAGGTTTCAGTTTCCCTAAGTGCTTTGGCACAGGTTTTGTTGCTCCTGGGTTGGTTTCTCTACAGTTCAGTGTGCTCTCGGAGAAGGAGTTGCGGTGTCGGGCTCGGGATCAGGTATCAGGTTGGTTTCAGGGTTGCTTATGACTCCATGCCCAATGGATCGCTAAAGGCCATTGATCTTCTACCTAGCAGGCAGGTAACCCCGTGAGTCGCCAAATTGTTGTCAAAAATATGTCCCCCCTTTTCCTCATTTTTTATGGCCAACTCCTTTGTTCCCCTTCTCTTGTGCCTCAGTCTCCATTTTTCGATTATCAGGCACTCAAAAGTTTCTGGAAGTGGCACCATTGGATAGAGATTTTTATCAGCTTTCCAGAAAGGTCAAGTTTTCCTCCTAACTCCTCATATTTTTCAAGTTACGGCTCGGCGGAGTTTTTGTGGGAAATTTTCCCCTAGCATGCCCGCAGCCAATGGGAAGCCGCCACGTGTCCCGGGAGGTGGCGGAGCGCGGAGGAGAACTTGGAAAATTTCCAAGTTTTGGGTGGAAAAAAACCAAAAAGGGAAAGTTTGGCCCGCGGCCCCGCCGGCGAATCAGAATGCGCCACGTGTCCTTGGGGAATGGCGGGTGTCGGGAGAGAAATCAGATTTTTGGGCCAAGTTTTGGTCAAAAGGTCAAAACGGAAAATTTGGCCCGCATGGCCCGCATGACGATGAGAGATCGCCACGTGTAAGGAAATCGGGTCTCAAGGCGGGAAAACAAGTCGGGTTTGCACGTCAAAGAAGCATGTCGGGAGTTCTAAAGAACCCGACACAAGGAGATATGTCGTCGGGTCTCAAAACCCCCGACGCACAAAGGAAATCGTCGACAAGTCGGGTTTGACGCGTTTGAAAACGCATGGCGAAAAACATGTCGGGGTTCTCCAAAACACGACACCAAAGAATCGTCAGCAATGGTTTCCATGAAAACCCGCCAACATGCAAATCGGATTTCCGGATCGGGAAAACAAGTCGGAAACGCACGGATCAGAAGCATGTCGAGCAGTCCTCTATACCCGATGCACATGCACAAGGGAGTTCCGAACCCGATCAGGCGTTGGGGATCTCACCTACCACCATGGTTGTTGAAGAGTTAAGTGCAGTTTTGGAGGTGGTTGGAAAAAGGGGGGCGAATTCTTCTCCTCTCTCATTTTTCTTCCTATATATTGGCCAGGAGAGGCTCTTATCAATGTTGGGCATTTCTACTTTGCACCCTCCCTTCTCTCCTGCTCGCAAGAGATTTTGTGGAGTTTTCAAACCTCCCATATGGACTGTAATGCCATTTTTTGCCTCTTGGCCATTGCAATGTATTGAATCGATCCTTGAGCAATATATGTATGTCTGTGATTGCTTCTAAACCCTCTCATATATTTATTGCTGTCATTTTCGAACTCTTGTTGCATTTTGGCTACCTGTGCATGGTGTTGGTATTGCATCTGTGTGGTCTGTGTTTATTTTTTGCAAAGCTAATGTTCTTCATTCCTCGATGCATCACCTCCATAGTTTAGGTTTTATTTATATGCATTTCTCTCTCCATGTCTCCTTGGAGTTAGATTAGGTTTTGGTAAACCTCTACGTTTTATTCATGCATACGAACAGAGGAATAGGAGCCGGCCTTCATCCGGAGAGCTTTTCCGATTTCATGAGGTCCCACACTTGGGAAAAGCTCCATGTTGTGCTGGATCGCACTAAGACTTTCAACCCATCGCGTTGCGAGTCCTGAAGTGCTTGTGAGTTCGCACCAACAATATGTATAGGTAGAAAGGTTGATCGTCTTTAGGTGGAATGAGTACGGGTGGTTGGAGAAGGTATTGTTTTAAGGCCTCAAAAGCTTTGTGACATTCATCATCCCATTGAAAGGAGACATCCTTCTTGAGAAGATGATGAAATGGTTGACATCGATTAGATAATTGTGAAATGAAACGGTGAATGGACTACAATTTACCTTGCAGGCTACGGAGTTGTCGAAGGTTAGTAGGTGGAGACATTTTGAGAATGGCCTTGAATTTAGCTTGGGGTCACCTTATATACCACATAGGAAATGATAAATCCTAGGAGCTTTCTGAGAGAACTGCATGAAGACGCACTTCTTAGGTGAAGGTGGAAGCAATATTTAATGAGGCGGTTGAAGATGGTTTTGAGGGCGACAAGGTTCTTGGAGTGGTGTTTAGATTTGGCGAGAGATCATCCACATAATCTTCCAATATACGATGCGTGATGTCATGGAAGATGTAAGTCATAGCCACGAGATGTGGCACTAGCATTTTAAGGCCAAAAAGGCATGTTCGATAGCGAGAAGGTCCCGCGAGGTGTGATGAACGAGGTCTTGTGTTGATCCTCTCGGGAAAGAAATTTTTGTTATAACCAAGAAGCCATCCATGAATGATAACATCTCATGACCAGTGGTGAGGTCAACCATTTGATCAACAGGTAAGGGAAAGTCATCATTGGGCATGCTAGGTTGAGGTCATGAAATTCTATGCAAATGCGAAGTCCCCTTATCGCTTAAGATGAAGGAAATCAATGGGTAAAAGAAGGTGTTGAAGTTATTCTTTGATGATAAGAGCAATGCGAGGGTGCATTTTACTCAGCTTTTGTTTGATGGGTTTGGCATTGGGAACGGTTACGATATTGTGGACCACTATGGTGGGTTCAATACCGGGCATGTCTGCGTAAGACCAAGTGAAAGCGTGGTTATGATCTCGAGAAAGAAGTGATGGCTTCCTATTTAGCGCATCTAAAGATTGTCTGATCTTTAGGATGTGTAAGTTGTCCTGAGTATGAATGTTGATCTCGATAGTCGATTCATTCAACATGGTTTGCATCTCAGAGGGTAACGATCGATGAATATATGAGTCTTCCTCGGACGAGGTAGAGTATGGATTCATCATCATGACATTGAACGATGTTAATTGAAGGTGTATCATCATCAATCATTTCAGGATATAGGAAGGGAAAAGTGGAAGGGGCCTCGCCCTCACATTGATAAGTCAGAGGCCCCAAGGAAATGGTGTTTATGAAAAAAAAAAGTTAGGAGGGATAGATTCAGGATCCATCGACTCCGTCGGTGAAGGTGGTGATGAAGGTGGAGCGGGTGAAGAAGGTGGAGAAGAGCTAGTGTCCTTAATGAGTTCAATGCGGGCCTATTTGGTAGGTGGTTTGGGAAAGCCGATACCACTACGGTCGTTATGTTTATGGGTGGTACATGGAATAATAGTATGGTGGCCTTGCTCGTAAAATCCAAAACCAAAACCCTTCCACGCACATCGGTGTAGGAAGGTGTGGGTGAAACAGCGATTGGTAAGTGATTGGAAGTCAGTGGAAAATGGGTGGGTTTGTGATGGTGGTTTGGGTGTGTAAGTGGTAGTATCAAGTCCCCCATAGGTGAGACTAGTACGAAGGTGAGGAGGACCATAGAGGAGATGTTATCCTATCAAAGTGATCATAGTGAGGGTGTTGGTGAAGACTTCCATACTCTTGTGGAGTAAGGAATGTGTTAACACTATATAGGCGGTACTCCCCCAGAGTGAGGCGTTGAAAAACACCTTCCAAGGGATCGGTGGTTGGTATGTAGGTAGTTGGAATGGATGATGTGTTGGAGGTTGATGCGGAGGTGGAGTTAATGGATTGGGAAGCTGATGGGTCAGCCATGGAGGTTATGGCAGTGGTAGGAATGGAGGAGGTATGTGCGGTAGAAGCAGCGGCTGTACTGGTAGGTGGAGGTGTAGGTGAAGTGGTAGTGGTCATGGAGGTAGACAAATTAATAGGTATGAGCACATCATTGGGTCGGTAAAGCATGTTGCATGTTTTGAAAGGTGATGGGTCAGATGGAATGGTATAAGTGTGTCCTTCATGTTCAAACTTTACACAATGATGCAAAGTGGAAGGAACGCAACCCATGACACGGATCTAGGGTCTGCCAAGCAATAGGTTATATTGGAATTCCCCCTCCAAAATGTAAAACAATTTTGGAACAGTGCGGGGGCCCACACGAACGTGGAGGATGACGGTGCCTAGTGTAGAGGTGATAACATCATTGAATGAATGCAACATGACAGGATGTTTATGCATGTAATTTTCAGGTATGCGCATTTGAGCGAATGCATGGGATGAAATGATGTTAATGCTAGTACCCCCATCAATCATCACACGGCATACCCGTATGTCATCGATGTGGATAGAGATGAAGAGGGCTAGGTCGGGTCATCATTTTGGTGTGGTGCAATGATCTCTTCTCTACGAGAAGCTAGGGAGGCTAACTTGGTGAATAGGGTGGGATGGTGAAGATGAAGGTGGTAATTTGGTGAGAGATGCTACATGATGGGGTGTGATAATGGAGGCTACGGGTGTAGGGTCATTGGGTAAAACCTCAATAGATTGAAGAACCTCCATGAGATCTTGACGATGGGATTTGAGGTTTGGATGAGGTCATATAAGGACATTTTGAGGGGAGACTGGTGTAATTGTTTGAGCATGGTGCGATGTGTGACGCCATTAGAAATGGGGTACGTGGGGCTGCAGATAGTGATTTTAGGTATGGGTGTAGATGGTATGTTGGGTATAGGATTGGTTGGTGGGTCAGTTGCCTTTTCTTTACCCTTATCCTTCTGAGCATGTGTAGTGACATGTATCATGTTGATTTGAGGGGAGTTATTAAAATGGAGAAGGTGTAGGATGAGTGGTATAATGACATGATGGGAAAAAACCTACTGGAGGAGAAAAACCTTGTGAGGTGAGTTGGGCACAATGACATTGGGGTGGTGGTGTGGCAAGTTCTCTGATGCGAACCATGTTAATTTCAAATCTTGGGGGTGGCTCTAGGAGCTGTGAGGGTGGAGGTTGTGGTTGTTGAGTGGGTAGTGTGGGAATGGGTGTTGGTGAAGTAGGATCCTCATGAGAAGGTCATGTCGTCAAAGTTGGTTTTACTGGAGGACACAACTGGATAAGGCGGTTTTCAAGGCCTTGCAGTTTTCCACATCGTGCCCTAACACACGATGGTATGTGCAAATTTTAGTATCATCAAACCCTTTTGGCTTGGGTTTGAGGGGGTCATAAGGTCTGAGTGGCGGTAATGTGATGATAGAAGTCTCAAGGAGGTTGGTTAAAATTTTGGCATAGGACCTACTGTTAGTGGATCACAATGGGAAGTGAACATGGGTTTGGGTGTAGGTGTGGTTGATTGTCGAGGAACGGTCTTTGGAAGAGGAGGAGCGGATCGAGCTATGGGTTTGGGTGTTGGTGTGGTTTTAGGTGTTGGTCGTGTTTGTTTAGGTAGGGGTATAGTAGATGGACGGGTAGGAGGGTGTGTGGTTGTTTTGACTACCTTATTGTGGGGTAGTGGAGTTTTGTTTTGGGTTGCACCTTCTTGGGTAAAGGTGATGTGGGTGTACGAGGTCTAGAAGGAAAAGTAGATGGGGAAGAGGGTGAGTTACCCATGGGGATAACGGGGTGTTTGAAGGTAGATGATGGGTCATGCTTGGGGTGAGAGAGATAGTGGTGAAGTGTAGTGGGTAGTGAAGAAATAGCTGAGGGTATTGGAGGTATGGGTGGTAAAGATGTTGTAGGTGTGGGTGTAAGTCGTGTTGGGCATCTGGGTAAGTTAGAGGTTTGTGAGGAAGGAATGGGTTGTTGTGTTTTTGGTTTATTGATGGGTGGAGGTTGCTTGACCATGTTGGGAAGATGAGATCTAAGATGGATGAGAGGATGTGCAAGTGTGATTGGCACAACCGGGGTATGAGGTTGATGGGTTTGGTTCTTTGTTTGGGTGTCGGAGTAGGTGTGGTGTTGACTTTGGAGGATGTAGCTAAATCCAGTTTGATAGGTGGATGAGTAAGGCTGGTGGTTGGGGTGACCCCTAAAGTGGTAATAGGTTTAGTCGAGGAAATGTTGTAGGTGTGGGTTTGGGTTTAGATGTAGGTTGGGTTATGGGTAAGGGTGTGGTTTGAGCTATAACAAGGTGTCGTGGAAGGAGTTGTGATAGAGGTGGTTGTGTTTGGTTTGATTGGTCAAAATATTTTTGGGTAGATAGTGGAGGTATCAACAAGTGACTCTGCATCTGTGTTGAGACAGAAGCAAAAGACGCACCCCCATAGTAAGGCTCTATCCACATAATCTAAGTGATCGGCCAAACGTGAGAATGACATGTTTGTAGGTGGAGTTGATGAGGACCTAATGGAAATTCCCATAAAATGTGTCTTAGAGACGGGAAATTGGCTAGCTTCAGCTTCCGTGGGTAAGAGAGCTGAAAGTAGGTCTGCAGGATTTTGGGTAGCTGATGGAGAATGCTCGCCAAGAGGAAAAGGTATCTCAATTGGGTCTATGATAGGTGGAGGAGATGATGGGAGCTCCTCTATAAGTGGAGGAATGGATAGGTGCTCCTCTGTGGGTGGAGGAGGTAATGGGTGCTCCTCTATGGGTGGAGGAGGTATTGTGGGTAAAGGTTCTCTAAGTGGAGAAGCAGGGGTGAGATGGTCTCAATGTTAGTGGAAGACTCCTCCGTAGGTGATGAAGGAGATGAAAGGTGTTCCTTTGTTGGTGAAGGAATAGGGGAGGTTGGTTCTGACGTGGAAGGAGGATTTTGGGCTAGGATCTCCTCTATGGAAGGAATATGGGGTAATTGGGAGGTGACAGGTACATCATTAAAGATAGTGTGAACCTCACGGGTATGGGTATCATGAGTTGAGGTCTCACCGGTTTGATCAGACGAAGGGGCATGGTTGGGAAATGGTTTCTTGAAGATGTGTAGGTTTTGGTTGGTAGGTGCATTAGGATTATCCATGGTTAACTCACCTTTCTCGAGCATTTCTTGGACAATATTTTTGAAAGTGATGTAGTTCATCACTATGACCCTTTACTCGATGATAGTTATAGAAGTCATGTTCTTTATACCATGCGGGCATGGGGGGCGAGTGAGTCAAAACCAAGTGTGTGGTTTTATAGGTGGAAGGTGATGGCTCGGCTTTGATAAGATTTTCTAAGAGAAAAGTAAGGTTCCCAATTGGGGTGTATTTCCATTGCTCTTCATCTCGAATTGAAAATTTGGAGATGGGTGAGAGATTAGATGAGGGGGTAGCTTGATTTGATGGATGTCTTTGGGCCGGCCTTGAGTACCACTATGTTAGCGGTGCCCTTAGCTTTTGAATAATTGTTTTGTGGTTTGGAAGAAGAAGAGGTATCATTCAACTTGAATGCCGAATTCTTATTGCGTAATTGGATTTTCTTCTCTTCGATGGCCCGAATCTCTAACTTTCGTGCCATAGTGAATGCTTCATCAAATGTTTGGAAGGTTTGGACCTGCAAGGTCGGTGAGATATGTCTAGCACAAGCCCATGTGAAGAGATCGATGAGTTTTGTTTGTGGTAGTTGGAAGGTGAGTTGGTTGATCAAGCTATGCCAAGTGAGTGACAAAATCTATGATAGATTCGTCCTCATACTTAACGCGTGGAGTATAGGTCGGTCATGGTAACCTTCTTGATGATATTGATAGAGAAATGATCCAAGAAGGCTTGGGCTACCTGATTGAATGAGAATATAGAGTGTCTAGGTAACCCACTATACCAATCTAATCAGAGTCTAGTGAGGGACATGGGAAAGGTTCTCAAGAGCAAGGCATCATCATGAGCGATCAGATAACACCCATGTTTGAATGACCGCAAATGTTGCTTGCGGGTCTTCTTTTCTATTGAAATGATTGAATTTAGGCATTTCCCAATGCATGGGGTATGAGTGGATAGGAATGGATGGGTGGATGGGCTCGTTGCAAATCTTGTCGTAGGTGAGAGTGTTGCGGGAGCGAAACCGATGCCTCTAATGTCTGCATCTTGTCTAACATCAATTTAATTAGGTTGTTGGTAGGTTGTGATGATTGGGTGCCTCCTATAGCATGAGAGGTTGGTTTTGGGCATATAACAGGGGTGGCACTCCAGTGTATGGGGCTGCCATGTAGGTTGATTGAGAAGAAGGTAGTGAAATAGGGGGTATGTACCGGAGTGAATAATGGATGAAATGGGAGGTTGTTGATAGTATGTATATGGAGGTGGAAGGGTCATGGTAACCCTAGTGGCAATGGGGGCTAATGATTGTGGAATGGAAAGGACCACGTTTCTGAAATGGGGTAGGGGTCACACACGGGAGGTGGTAATGTAGCTACGGGTATGTGTGAGACATTAGGGGTGGATGAGGTTGTGTTTTGGGTAGTTGTCGAGGGTATGGTGGATGTAATGGGTGCCACGGAGGTAGCAGATGTGGCAGTCATAACGGGTATAGGACCTAGCTACAAAACGACTGGGGGTAAGGTAGATGTGGGCAGCATAGAGCTAGATGGGGCGATGCGGGAGTGGGAGCGAGAGTCGGGGGGATAGATACGGGCATGCCGTATATCAACTGACCCGAGGCATCTTGAGTGGATGAGTGGGAAAGGTAAAACCGTAAAAGCAAGCGTAGGGTTTTGGTCAAGGAGTCATGAACTCCTCATCTCTAGTAGCGATAGTGATAGGTTGGATGGGATCCATGGCTGGTGATAAAATGGAAGGTGGTGAAGGACTAGGTGGGAGTGGTTGATAACTGGTGTGAAATATGAGTGTGCTTTCTTGTCTTTGGGTCAGCACCATGTGAACAGTACTGATCAGTAGGGCTGCTTCTCTGTAAATGACATAAAAAAAATAGCAGGAACAAGTGAATCTGGTGGAAAAAAGTGGATTAGGTACCAAATGGTGGTTGGAATGTGAAACAGGCTAACCGATGCGGTTAGGGAAAATGCGATGCGGTCGAGGGGTAACCATTGCTGCCGGTCAATTGTAGAAAATGGATAGTGAGTGAAAAAACAAGGTAGAAGGTGAAATATGATAGGTATGCCAAATCTGATGGTGTTTACAACGTCAATGGGTATGATGGTAGTGTAGCAGGGGACTGTGAAAAGTGGAAGAAATGATGAATAAAATGTCCTTTTGGGTAGGTTAAGAAAAAGGACACGGAACCGATGTCGGTTGGGTATAACGAATGAGCGATGGTCGAGGTAAGGCAGCATGCGACGATTCTTGTGAAATTGAAACAGATGATGAAAGAAAAGTGGTTGTGAATTAAAATATGATGTAGAATCAGACCCATAATTCTGAGAATGATGATGATATGGCCCAGGCACACTCAGGTGAAGCTTAGAATACACCAGCTGTGATGAGGAGCATGCAAGGATGAACAAGAAAAATGAAGAACATGATCTCTCACCTCAAAATGCAAGCCAAGCGAAACACTAAGAAAAATGCGATCCTAGGAGTGCCTTTTCTATTATGTTTGTTTAGCTTATGTTATTTAAGGACTGACACATGAATTGTGAAATAGATTTTTTTGGTGAGGATGGCTTCCTATAAAGAAGGAGATCTAAAAGGTGAGGTTTCAGGTATGTTATGGTGGGGTGGGCTTCGCTCTGAAGTATGACTCGATAGAGCTTGAGTGAGTTGGGAGTACCCAATCCTCATGATCAGTGTGATCACCTCGTTGAAAAACATTCCCAGGAAAGATGTTGTTTAAGAATATGTGTTTGTTTTGAATTTGTGCAATTTGGTAAGACTCGAGAGAGAGAGAGAGAGAGAGAGAGAGATGTGCTTTCTATGATTCATTTGTCAACCATCAGTTGGTCATGACTTCCAGCGTATAGGTTGCCCTCAATTAATGTGAGCTAATGCGATAAATCAGAATGTAATGCACTTATTTTTAAGCCCAAATTGAAGTGTGAAGTTGGATGACACAATAAGATGAAGAGGAAGAGGGATGCTCTTTCACTACAATGTAGAAAACATGAAGAAATGGTTCTTTTTAATTACACCAAAAGAAAAGTTTCCTTTAGAGAAAATAGAAAGAAAAGGTGGGTTACCAAGGAAGAAAATTAGTGTGTATGCTTTTCAGAAGGGAAACAAACACACAATTTTTCCTAGGAATGAATGAAATGCAAGGAACCCCGGATGGGTCCCACCAAGCATGCCAAAATGTTTCACTTGATTCTTAGATCATTTCTTTGAAGTATTGATGAAACAAATAGGGTAACAGGCGTAGGAGGAATACCTATTCAAATGTTGGTTGATGGGTTGTTATGCGCATGTATGACTTCCGAATCCACAACTGATTGTGAGAACTTCCTTTTGGCTAGGAGGAACTACTGTAATAAAAGTAAGACCACCAGAAGGAATTAAACAATATATGTAATGAACTACCTAGCGTATGCTAGATCAGGAAGTGTGATACTTCCTAGATGGTTGTCAATCCACTATTTTAAACAATTTAATGCTGTAAACAAAGTAAATCCTATTGTAATTTGAAATGATTTAGGTATCTCACTTAAAACACAATAAGAAATAGATCTAATCTAACATGCTAAGCTAGAATAGGATCCAAAGGTCAAATGATTGGTTACGGGTTCTCTGAGTCCGATAGAGGTCTCGGGTAGATCACAGGTGGATGAGGGTGAGATGAAATTTGGTGGGTAGGTCTTTATTCTAGGTTGTATGGGAAAATACAAAGACCGATGTCGGTTAAGGGTAAGCTGACGGCGGTAAGTGTAACCGGTGCCATTATTGTGGAAATCTGGGAATGCCACAGAACAAGCTTTGGGTCTCCTTTGTGATTGCACAAAGGACTTTGGTTAGTCGGGATGAGGTATTGGGTGATTTGGGTAGGATTTGGTGAGGTTTTAATGGGTATATGGAGGTGGAAGTGTTGGATGAGGTCAATAGGTGGCTAGGTAAATAATAGATGATAAAATAATGATGAAATGAAATAAACCAAAGAAGTATGACGTTATACTTACTTGGATTCTGGTCCTAGATGCCTGTGAGTGAGGGATGGAGGTGCTGATGAGAGGTTTGAAGGATGCAAGTGATCACAAACTGAAGGAAAGCTTCTACATGGGCTGCATGTACATTCTCTTTACTTGGTTAGATCAGATCATTCATGTTGGGATGGGTGCAAGAGAAAATGTTTGATCTCCTTCCATGCATGTGTTTCTCATGAATTTCTCTCGAGAAGATGATATCTCTTAATGTTCATCAAATTTTCCATCTTTCGCCAACCTTTTCCAACTTGCTTCCAACCTTGAGAATAAGGTTGTTTTGGGGTTAAAAGGGTAACCGAACGGTGGTTCGGCTTAAGTGCGGCGATTGGTTAGGGGTAACTGGCGTCGATCAAGGTGGGATTTCCTAGGTTTACTAAACTAGGGAGATCCTCTTGATTTTTCGGATCTCGTGTCGTTAACCCGCGGATTAGACTGGGAGCTTCTTGTAAGCATGCGAAAATGTGGTTAGAGGGAATGTAGGCATTGATTTTTAGGGTTTGGGTAAGTCTTAGTTAGTTATGGCAACTTACTAAGAATAGGTCTTAGGTTGAGTTGGCTTGGTGAGGTGTCTAAGTGAATTGTATGTGTGGATATTATTTAAATTAAGATATTTAAATAATAAATATAGTGAGGATAATGAATTAATTTAATTAAATTAATGTTAGTAGTGGGGTGAAGGGGCCATGGCTAAGTTAATGTGATGAAGGGTGTTTATTTGTTGAGGACCAAAGGGAGTGTGACCTAATTTTAGTGTCTACAATTTCATGGGAATTCTACATACATTTTGTTTGCTCTGTAATTTTACGTACATTTTGCATGATTTTTAGTAGTTCATTGTCACTACCACACTAGTTGATTTTTTCTAATCATGGGCGATAAAATTCAAGCTAAGGACAAGAGGAAAGTCAAGAACAAGACACTAGAGCAATTGGAAGAGATGAGAATAAAGAAATTGAAGAGAATGCAAAAACTTCGTGCAGGGCAAGGTACATTTGCTATATCAAATGTAGCTAATGTATTAGAAAATGGGGATGAAATACATAATGAAAATGTAGAGAATAATGATTTTTCAATGAATAATGATATTGAATTGAATGATAATGTTGGTATGGATGAAGAAATTGATATGAATCCAATTGTTGAACCCTTACCTGAGAATCCAAATGTTAACCTTGAAATTTGTATGAAAACATTGAATGAAGAAAGTAACCTTGTAAACGAATCTTCACCTCTAAGAACACCTCCTTCCATTTTGCAAAGAAAACCAATTCACTTAATTGAAATTGATGAAAAATTATAAAACCAATGCCTAACAAAATGTCTGAAAGAAATGTGAGAAGAAAAGCTAGTGGAATTTGGGATAATTACTTTGAGAATTTAAATGACACACAAAGATGTCAATTATTTGTTACATTGATGAAATTAATTAAGATGAGACCTATAATGAAGACCCTGGGGTTAAGAACATCTAATGTTTGTTGATCAAAATGTCATCAATTGTTGAAAACATACATAAAACATACCAAACTGTAGGTGGAAAAAGATGCACCAAAGATAGTAATGCTACATGGCATGTACTTACTAATTGTATAGTAAGTGATAAAACAATTAATAAATGCTTGATTAGAAAAACAAGCAGTGCTTTGAAGCTAAATAGAAAAACACTAATGAAAGAAATAGAGAGACGTAAACGTCTTGAGTTAGTCAATAACACTGACTATTGGGATTTTCTCTAGCAAACTTCCATGAAAAGACAAGAATACATTTGATATTCTAAAATAATTAATTGTAAAATTTTGGAATGAGAACACAAGGGTGTCACTGAATAGAAGAGATACAGTAAAAAGAAGAATAGGTTCTCGTAATCGTGAATGTGTGCAAAATATTTCTTAGATATGACTCAAACACAATTGTTCTCTAAGTTTAAGAATGAAAATCCACAAATTAACATTAGCCGAAAAAAATTTTTTGAAATGAGCAAACCCTTTTATGTGAAAATCAATCACTCACGTACCACTTGTCAATTTTAGGTACATCATCTTGAATTTTCAATGCATTATGATGTTTTTTGTCAAAAATACATTTCATGTTTTACATACGAAATCATGTTGTAGGAGTGTGGATTAAATGTCCCACCAAAATCTTCAAGGAATTTATTTGACAATAATTTTTGAAAAATCAATTAGACAATTTTTTATAACAAAGCATGTTTGGATAGAATGTGAAAAATGATGTATCATGGCTTCACAAATATGACAAGTTCTATCTATGAGGAGAGTATAGATTCAATAGGAAAAGTTTTTGTTGGTAATACCAAATATAAATTGGTGGCATATTTAATAGATAGAAAAGAATCGAGAGGTGTGAGTTTGTTCAAAAAAGAATTACATCAGCTTATCAATAATGGTCAAATTCAGAGAGAATTTTTAATGAGTATACTGAGGCACACACATAGTAAACTTGATGGTTGGATGAACAATTCAACAACTAAAATACCAACAGATGCTCTATTTTTGTTAAAAAACATAATAGAGTGACTTTTGTGCCCCCACCATTTTTGAGCACCATTTAGTATTTTTGAAAACCCTTTGGTAGAAAGATAGCTAGGAGCATCTAGTTTGGGCTCCATTTTTTTTTTTTTTTTAGCGATTTTTTTTATTTATGATTTTTCTAGTACAAAAATTTTATGTTTTGAAAAAAAATAATGGAGCTCCAGTGCCCCCCCCTAACTACCTCAAAAAATATCAAAAATTAGATTTTTTTTTTTTTGAATATGTATAGAATTATGCCTAGTTTGGGCTAGTATTTTTTTTAATTTGATCACCAAAAAAAAAGATACACCATGAAAGATAGACATATTTACACTTCAAAAAATAGCTATAAAAAGGCATAGTTAGAAAATAAATAATATGGAAACCTTATATTAGTAGTGAGAAAATTTGAAAATTATATTAGAAAGAAAGAAGAGACTACTCTACGTCGTGGTATAATTTTTTTAAAATGGATCGATTGTTTTATTTTGATTTATCATAGAGGAAGTGTCATTTTTACATTTTCTTGTAAAACTTCGTTGTTTGTTGTGTTTGTGCGAGTCCATGCCTCGGGCTTGGGGATCAAGCCGGATCCCAAGCCTTGAGGCATGGCTTGGGAAAAAAAAAAAAAAAACACGTACGTGTTATATGCGTTACATACATGTTACATTTTTTTCTTTTTTATATATTGTGGCCCCCAACGTCCCTTTCATCTCTTTCGGGAATTCTACAAACATTTTGTTTTTATCTGCAATATTCTCTACATTCTTGTGTGATTTTTTAGTATTTCATTTTGTCCCCTACCCCACTAGTTGATTTTTTTCTAATCATGGGTGATAAACGTCGAGCTAAGGACAAGAGGAAAGTCAAGAATAAGACATCGGAGAAATTGGAAGAGAAGAGAATAAATAAATTGAAGAGAATGCAAAAACTTGAGAGCGAGGGAAAGGTACATCCGCTATATCAAATGTAGCTAATGTATTAGAAAATTGGGATGAAATACATAATGAAAGAATAGAGAATAATGATTTTCATAATGAATAATGATATTGAATTGAATGATAATGTTGGTATGGATGAAGAAATTGATATGAATCAATTGTTGAACCCTTACTTGAGAATCAAATGTTAACCCCGAAATTTGTATGAAAAAACATTGAATGAAGAAAGTAACCTTGTAAACGAATCTTCACCTCTAAGAACACCTCCTTCCATTTCGTGAAGAAAACCAATTCACTTAATTGAAATTGATGAAAACATTATAAAACCAATGCCTAACAAAATGTCTGAAAGAAATGCGAGAAGAAAAGCTAGTGGAATTTGGGATAATTACTTTGAGAATTTAAATGACACACAAAGATGTCAATTATTTGTTTCATTGATGAAATTAATTAAGATGAGACCTATAATGAAGACCCTGGGGTTAAGAACATCTAATGTTGTTGATCAAAATGCGTCAATTGTTGAAAACATACATAAAGCATACCAAAGTTGTAGGTGGAAAAAGACACACCAAAGATAGTAATGCTACATGACGTGCACTAACTAATTGTATAGTAAGTGATAAAACAGTTAATAAATGCTTGATTAGAAAAACAAGCAGTGCTTTGAAGCTAAACAGAAAAACACTAATGAAAGCAATAGAGAGACGTAAACGTCTTGAGTTAGTCAATAACACTGACTATTGGGCTTTCTCTAGCAGACTTCCATGAAAAGACAAGAATACATCTGATATTCTAAAAGAATTAATTGTAAAATTTTGGAATGAGAACACAAGGGTGTCACCGAATAGAAGAGATACTGAAAAAAGAAGAATAGGTTCTCGTAATCGTGAATCGTGTGCAAAACATTTCTTAGATATGACTCAAACAGAATTGTTCTCTAAGTTTAAAAATGAAAATCCACAAATTAACATTAGCCAAAGATTCTTTGAAATGAGCAAACCCTTTTATGTGAAAATCAATCACTCACGTACCACTTGTTGTTTAGGCATCATGTTGAATTTTCAATGCATTATGATGTTTTTTTTGTCAAATACGTAGTGTTTTGCATATTGACATCATGTTGCAGGAGTGTGGAATAAATGTCCCACAAAAATCTTCAAGGAATTTATTCGACAATATTTTGTGAAAAATCACAAAGACAATTTTTTTATAACAAAGCATGTTTGGATGGAGCATGTGCAATGTATGTGGTGGCTTGCCAAATCTGAAAAGTTGTATCCATGAGGAGTACATATTCAATAGGAAAATAATTGGTTGATTTCACCAAATATAAATCGGTGGCATATCAATTAAAAGATGGAAAAGAATCTAAGAGGTGTGAGCTTGTTTGAAAACAATTACTGTATATCGAGAATATATGGTCAAATTCGAGAGAGAATTTTTTTATGAGTATGCAAGGCACACACATAGAGCTCGATGGTTGGATGAACAATTCAAGTTAAGAAAGGACACATTCCCACTTGGTACTATTGTTTAGTAGTTGACTTTGTAGAGAATTACACATTGCAGCCACAAATGGAGGTTCGAGTCTCAATATTATAACTCAGTGCAAGTTTCTATTTTTGTGCATATAACATTCATGCACTCTCTCTGAAAACCTTGAGAAAGATTGAAAAATATTAAGAGAGTATCATTTCTACATCAGTGATGATCAGACACATTCTACAGAATATGTACAAGGGTGTTTCCAGGTGTTTTATGTGAACTTGAATGAGAGGAACATTGTTTTCGATCAACATTACATTTGGTTGGACAACTGCACATCACAATTCAAGAATGCACAGATGTTTTATTGGCTAAGAAGGATGCACAAAGAAACAAATGTACAACATATCTGGATTTTTTTGAGGTAGGGCATGGAAAAGGAGAGCATGATGTGTGGGAGCATGTGTGAAAAGAGCACACTTGCGAGAGAAGAGTTAAAGTTCAAGGATGGTGCTAAATTTTAGAGATGTAAAAAAACATTGTTGATTGGTGTGTCAAGAATATGGGCCATGAATCTCAAGAGAGATCAATGGTTCGTAGATATTTTTGGTTGATAGAGAACAACATCGAAAACTTTGAAGATTGTATGACGATTTGCGAGGATCAAGTGATATGCACTCATTCAGTAGTAGTTCGAGATGCAAATGCTTGGACTATTTATACTAGGTGCATGACATGTTTTTGTATATCATGCATTGATTTTGTGTGGAATGAATGTGAGTCATACGGTGGGTGGATGAATGGACTTGTAGACCTCTAATTCCACTCGACACACATCAAGTTCCCGAGCATTACAACTTGGGGTCTTGAGATCAAATGACAACATCACACTGACTTTGACCAAGTCTACGATTTAGTGCAACAAGGTACATACATATATGTACATGCCATGTTTTAGATTTATAAATTATTAAATGGTCAACTCTTAATGTATTTATAAATTTGTGAACAATTTTACTTTGTGATACATAGGGCACATTTTTGTAGTTATTGCGATGGAATTTAATGAAGAGGAACAAACTACTTCTTATCTCGTTGTGTAGAGGGAAAAAATTGACTTCCACAGTCATTGATGGTGAAGACCTTGAGTATCCCACTTTGGATCGAGTGGTAGTCTTTGGAACTTGGCTTGACGATATCTATCAAAATCAAACATTTGGTTGTTTGAAGACTATGAAGTACATCGGAAGATACTTCACTATTCACATTTGGTCCTTGCAAACAAATATTAAATTGATAAAATATCGAGGTCGGCCATCAAACAAAAATCTGTGGAAGGTTCGTGAATCAGATCATGAAGCAATTCTTGCTACTGTCAAGAATAGAGTTGATCCTTGCGGTTCATTGGATTGAATTTGCAAAGGTATGTTCTTCATGAATTTAATTTGAATATTTACTTAAATGATTTTGTTTAAATTTTGTATGATTTAAAATTCTATTTAATTGCTTACTAACATGTTTATGTAGGTTAGTGGTGCCAAAAAAAGCTTCCACCTTCACGTGGTTGGCATTGTCAGTAGAGAATTTATTATTCTCAAAGCCAAGTGAAGCTAAGAAAAATTAAATATTAGAAAGGAACAACAAACAAAAATTCTCATTTCACCACCTATATTGTAAAAATATCTTATTAAAATTCTCATTTCACCACCTATATTATATGAACCACCTATATTATTCAGGTGATTGGCAATGGACAACCTTACACTGACTCAATTTGAATGGAGATGGAGAAAACCATGAGAGGATTTTGTAGAGGGCCCGATGTGGAGGTCTCGGATCGACGAGATGTCTAGGTGCCATGGAGTCGAGAAATCACCGTCAAAGATATGGCGTGTTTGGGCCTCAGGGCTCTTAAGGGACTACGCCCCGGACGGTAGGTAGCGAAAGCATGGGAGCGTAGGGAACCAAAAAAATGCCTCACTAGCATTCACCTAGGCCACCCGATGTGTTGGCGTAGTTGGTTTGGTCCCATGAGAGCTTTCCGTTTGCAAAAACTCTGACCTACGCGCCCTACTGCTGACTCAGACTGCACTATTTCGTGTGTTTGCAAACAATAGCACAGCGAGAGAACCGGATGGAGATGGAGAAAACCATGAGAGGATTTTGTATAGGGCCCCGACATGGAGTCTTGGATCTGATGAGACATCTCTCTAGGTGCCACGGAGTCGAGAAATCACCGTCGAAGATATGGCGTGTTTGGGCCTCAGGGCTCTTAAGCGACTACGCCCTGGACGGGGTAGCTGAAAGCATGGGGAGCGTAGGGAACCAAAACAAAGCCTCCACTAGCATTCACTAGGCCACCCGATGTGTTGGCGTAGTTGGTTTGGTCCCATGAGCTTCCGTTTGCAAACTACTGACCTCGCGACCCTACTTGACTGACTTCAGTTTGCACTATTTTCGCGTTTGCAAACAATAGCACAAGTGAGAGAACCGGATGGAGATGGAGAAAACCATGAGAGGATTTTGTAGAGGGCCCTGACATGGAGGTCTTGGATCTGAATGAGATGTCTCTAGGTGCCATGAGTCTGAGAAATCACCCGTCGAAGATATGGCGTGTTTGGGCCTCAGGGCTCTTAAGGGACTACGCCGGACGAGGGTAGCTGAAAAAGGGGGAGCGTAGGGAACCAAAAAAAATCCTCCACTAGCATTCACTTCCACCCATGATGTGTTGGCGTAGTTGGTTTGGTCCCATGAGCTTCCGTTTGTTTGCAAACTCTGACCTCTGGTGACCCTACTTTGACTCAGATTGCACTATTTCTGCGTGTTTGCAAACAAACAATACAGAGAGAGAGAACCGGATGGAGATGGAGAAAACCATGAGAGGATTTTGTAGAGGGCCCTGACATGGAGGTCTTGGATCTAATGAGACATCTCTAGGTGCCACAGAGTCGAGAAATCACCGTCGAAGATATGGCGTGTTTGGGCCTCAGGGCTCTTAAGCGACTACGCCGGACGAGGTAGCCGAAAGCACGGGGAGCGTAGGGAACCAAAAAAAAGCCTCCATAGCATTCACCTAGGCCACCCTGATGTGTTGGCGTAGTTGGTTTGGTCCCATGAGCTTTTGTTTGCAAACTACAACCTCTAGCAGCCCTACATTGACTTAGACTGCACTATTTCGTGCGTTTGCAAACAATAGGACAACGAGAGAAAGATGGATGGAGATGGAGAAAACCATGAGATTTTTGTAGGCCCTTGACATGGAGGTCTTGGATCTAATGAGACATCTCTCTCTAGGTGCCATGGAGGAGTCGAGAAATCACCGTCGAAGATATGGCGTGTTTGGGCCTCGGGGCTCTTAAGGACTACGCCGGACGAGGGTAGCCCGAAAGCAGGGGAGTGTAGGGAACCAAAAAAAGCCTCCATAGCATTCACTGAGGCCATTTGATGTGTTGGCATAGTTGGTTTGGTCCCATGAGCTTTTTGTTTGCAAAACTACATCTGCTGACCCTACACTCTGCTGACTGAACTACACTTTATTTTACGCACGTGTTGCGTGTTTGCAAACAATAGGACAATGAGAGAACCGGATGGAGATGGAAAACCATGAGAGAGGATTTTGATAGAGGCCCCGACATGGAGTCTTGGATCTGATAGAGACATGTCTCTAGGTGCCACGGAGTCGAGAAACCGTCGAAGATATGGCGTGTTTGGGCCTCGGGGCTCTTAAGCGGACTACGCCCGGAGAGGGGTAGCCGAAAGCACGGGGAGCGTAGGGAAAAAAAAAGCCTCCACTAGCATTCCTAGGCCACCTTGGATGTGTGTTGGCATAGTTGGTTTTTGGTCCCATGAGCTTCCGTTTGCAAACTACTGACATCTGGCTGACCCTACCCATTTGACTCAGCTGCACTATTATTTTTCGCGTTTGCAAACAATAGGACATGAGAGAGAACCCGGATGGAGATGAGGAGAAAACCATGAGAGGATTTTGTAGAGGGCCCCTGACATGGAGGTCTCAGATCTAATGAGAGACATCTCTAGGTGCCACGGAGTTCGAGAAATCACCCGTCGAAGATATGGCGTGTTTGGGCCTCGGGGCTCTAAGCGTGACTACGCCCGGAGGCAGAGGTAGCCTGAGCAAGCACGGGAGTGTAGGGAACCAAAAAAAGCCTCCACTAGCATTCACCAAGCCACCTTGATGTGTTGGCGTAGTTGGTTTGGTCCCACAAGCTTCCGTTTGCAAACTACTGACCTCGGTGCCCTACTACTGACTTAAACTGCACTATTTTTCGCGTTTGCAAACAATAGACAACGAGAGAACCAGATGGAGATGAGAAAACCCATGAGAGGATTTGTAGAGGGCCCTGACATGGAGTCTCTTGGATCTGATGAGACATCTCTAGGTGCCATGGAGTCGAGAAATCACCCGTCGAAGATATGGCGTGTTTGGGCCTCAGGGCTCTTAAGCGACTACGCCCAGACGGGGTAGCCTGAAAGCACGGGAGTGTAGGGAACCAAAATGAAGCCTCCAGCATTAGCATTCACCAGCCACCCATTTGATGTGTTGGTGTAGTTGGTTTTTGGTCCCACATGAGCTTTTTTGTTTGCAAACTCTGACCTCTCTGACCCTCTTTGACTTCAGACTGCACTATTTCGCGCGTTTGCAAACAATAGCACAATGAGAGAACCGGATGGAGATGGAGAAAACCACGAGAGGATTTTTTGTAGAGGGCCCGACATGGAGGTCTTAGATACATGAGACATCTCTAGGTGCCATGGAGTCGAGAAATCACCCGTCGAAGATATGGCGTGTTTGGGCCTCGGGGCTCTTAAGGACTACGCAGGACGGGGTAGCAGAAAGGGGGGAGCGTAGGGAACCAAAAAAAGCCTCCACTAGCATTCACTGGCCATTTGAATGTGTTGGCATAGTTGGTTTGGTCCCACGAGCTTCCGTTTGCAAACTACTGACCTCCTTGTGACTACCTTACTTAGACTACACTACTACACTATTTTCGCGTTTGCAAACAATAGACAATGAGAGAACCGGATGGAGAGAGAGAAAAATGAGAGAGAGGATTTCATAGATTTCCCCAACATGGAGCTCTTGTCTAGAGATCTCATGATCTAGAGACATCTCTAGGTGCCCATGGAGTCTGAGAAATCACCGTCGAAGATATGGCGTGTTTGGGCCTCGGGGCTCTTAAGGACTACACCTAGAGGTAGGTAGCCCAAAAGCACGGGGAGCATAGGGAACCAAAAAAAAGCCTCCACTAGCATTCACTGGCCAGGTGATGTGTTGGCATAGTTAGTTGGTTTGGTCCCATGAGCTTTGTTTGCAGGCTACTACTCTAGCTGGCATACTTGTCTTGATTCACTTAAGAGCCCTGAGGCCCAAACATGCCATATTTGACGGTGATTTCTCGGAACAATGGCACTAGAGAGTCTAGATGAGATGGAGAGAAAACCTTTCTGAGAGGATGAGGGGGCCCTCATGAAATCCTCTTCATTTTTCTCCATCTCCATCGAGTTCTCTCGTTGTGTCTCTATTGTTTTGTGCTGAAATAAAATTGAGAAATCAAGTCGAAGATATGGCGTGATTGGGCCTCGGGGCTCTTGTAGTGTCAAATGGAAGCTCATGGGATTGTTTGGACAAACCACGACAAGCGACAGGTAGATATAGCTAGGAACACTAGTGGAGGCTTTGTTTTGGTTCCCTATGCTCTTGCTTTTTTGCTCTGGGACCTCTGTCAGTCAGGCGTAGTTCTTAAGAGAGCCCTGAGGCCCAAAACATATATTTGACATGTGATTTCTCGAGACTCAGTGGCACCTAGAGATTCTCATCAGAGGAAGACCTTGAGACCTGACTCATTGGGTTTTTCTGCCTTAAAAAAATCCTCTCATGGTTTCTCTCATCTCCATCGGTTCTCTCTTTTGTCTATTGTTTGTAAATGTGCATGAAATAATAGTAGTGGAGTAGGTGTAACTTTTTGGATGTTGTTTTTACAATTTGGAAGCTTCATGGGACAAAACCAACTATGGACATGTTGGGGTGGCATGGTGAATGCTATGTGGAGGCTTTTAGGTTTTGGTTCCCTATGCTCCCCTTTGCTTTGGGCTACCATTCATAGGCGTATAGTGCTTAAGAGCCAAGAGGCCTAAAAAAAACATGCCATATTTTGGGTGATTTCTCGGACTCGTGGCACCTAGAGACATCTCATCGAGATAAAAAGACCTCCATGTTGGGGCCTCTCTATGAAATCTCTCTGTGTTTTCTCCATCTCCATCGGTTTCTCTTGTTGTCCTATTGTTTGAAAACGCAGAAAAATGATGAAATAATAGTGTAGTGAGTCGGTGTAGGGCTTTTCAAGAGGTTTGTAGTTTGCAAATGGAAGCTGTGGGGACCAAAAACCAACTATGCCAACACATCGGGGGTGGCCTGGTGAACACTAGTGGAGGATTTTTTTGGTTCCCTCGCTGCCTCTTGCTTTGCTTTGGGGCTACCCTCTCAGGCGTAGTGAGCTTAAGAGCCTTGAGGGCCCAAACATGCCATATCTTGACATGTGATTTCTCGGACTCCTGTGGCACCTAGAGACATCTCGTTAGATCGAGAGACCTCCATTGGGGCCCTCTAAAATCCTCTCGTGGTTTTTCTCCATCTCCATCGGTTTGTTTCTTTGTTGTCTTTTGTTTGCAAACGCGTGAAAATAGTGTAGTTTGAGTCGGTGTAAGAGGTTGCTGAGATTTCAGTTTGTAGTTTGCAAATGGAAGCTCATGGGACCAAAAAACACTATGCCAACACATTGGGGTGGCTGGTGAGTGAATCACTAGTGGAGGCTTTTTTTTGGTTCCCTGCTCCCGTGTGCTTTAGGGCTACCTCATCGGGCGTCCTTAAGAGCCTTGAGGCCCAAATCACACCATATCTTTGACATGGGTGATTTCTCAGACTCCATGGCACCTAGAGATGTCTCATCAGATCTGAGACCTCCATGTCGGGGCCCTCTACAAAAATCTCTCATGGTTTTCTCCATCTCCATCATCGGTTCTCTCGTTGTCTATTATTGTTTGTAAATGCACGTGAAATAGTGTAGTTTGAGTCGAGTGTAGGGCTTTTAGAGATGATGTTTATGTTTGCAAATGGAAGCTTCGTGGGACCAAACCAACTATGCCAACACATCGGGGTGGCTTGGTGAATGCTAGTGGAGGCTTTTTTTTGGTTCCCTACACTCCCCGTGCTTTTGGGCTACCTCGTCCGGGCGTAGTCGCTTAAGAGCCCTGAGGCCCAAACACGCCATATCTTTGACATGTGATTTCTCGGACTCTGTGGCACCTAGAGATGTCTCATTAGATCTGAGACCTCCATGTTGGGGCCCTCTACAAAATCCTCTCATGGTTTTCTCCATCTCCATCTGGTTCTCTCGTTGTGCTATTGTTTTGTAAACGCGAGAAATAGTGTAGTCTGAGTCAGTGTAAAATTTGCTTGGAGATTTTGTATTTTTGCAAATGGAAGCTCGTGGGACCAAAAAAACTATGCCTGACACATCAAGGTGGCCTAGTGAATGCTACTAGTGGAGGCTTTTTTTTTGGTTCCCTATGCTCCCCGTGCTTTCGGGCTACCTCGTTCGGGCGTAGTCTCTTAAGAGCCCTGAGGCCCAAACACGCCATATATCTTGATGGGTGATTTCTCGGACTCATGTGGCACCTAGAGAGATGTCTCGTTAGATCGAAAACCTCCATGTTAGGGCCCTCTAAAAATCCTCTCGTGGTTTTCTCCATCTCCATTGGTTCTCTCGTTGTCTATTATTTTTAAACGCATTTGTGAAATGTGAGAAATAGTGTAGTCTAAGTCGAGTGTAAGTTTGCTTTAGATGTTGTATTTTGCAAATGGAAGCTTGTGGGACCAAACCAACTATGCCAACATGTTGGGGTGGCTGGGTGAATGCTAGTGGAGGCTTTTTTTGGTTCCCTATGCTCCCCTGTGCTTTGGGCTACCTCGTCGGGCGTAGTCTCTTAAGAGCCTGAGGCCCAAACACGCCATATCTTCGACGGGTGATTTCTCGGACTCCGTGGCACCTAGAGATGTCTCGTCAAGATCAAGACCTCCATGTTGGGGCCCTCTACAAAATCCTCTCATGGTTTTCTCCATCTCCATTTGGTTCTCTCGTTGTCCTATTGTTTTGCAAACGTGAGAAATAGTGTAGTCTGAGTCAGTGTAGGTTTGCGAGAGTGTGTTTCAAAAAGCGGAAGCTCATGGGACCAAAACCAACTATGCCAACACATGGGGTGGCCTGGTGAACACTAGTGGAGGCTTTGTTTTGGTTCCCTGCTGCTCCCGTGCTTTCGGGCTACCCCGTCCGGGCGTAGTCCTTAAGAGCCCTGAGGCCCAAACATGCCATATCTTCGACGGGTGATTTCTCGGACTCTGTGGCACCTAGAGATGTCTCGTTAGATCTGAGACCTCCATGTTGGGCCCTCTAAAAATCCTCTCATGGTTTTTCTCCATCTCCATCGGTTCTCTCTTGTTGTCTATTGTTTGTAAACGCGAAATGAAATAGTGTAGTCTGAGTCGAGTGTAAGGGGCTTAGATAGATGTTGTAGTTTGCAAACGGAAGCTTGTGGGACCAAACCAACTATGCCAACACATCCAAATGGCCTGGTGAACACTAGTGGAGGCTTTTTGGTTCCCTATGCTCCCGTGCTCTTGGGCTACCCCGTCCGGGCGTAGTCACTTAAGAGCCATGAGGCCCAAACACGCCATATCTTTGACATGTGATTTCTCGGACTCCGTGGCACCTAGAGAGATGTCTCATTAGATCAGAGACCTCCATGGGGCCCTCTACAAAATCCTCTCATGGTTTTTCTCCATCTCCATCTGGTTCTCTCGTTGTTGTTATTTTTTTGCAAATGCATGCGAAATAGTAGTAGTCTGAGTTAGTGTAAGTGTAAGGCTTTAGAGATGCTTTGTATTTTGCAAACGGAAGCTCGTGGGACCAAACCAACTATGCCCCAACACATCGGGGTGGCCTGGTGAACACTAGTGGAGGCTTTTTTTGGTTCCCTACGCTCCCTGTGCTTTCGGGCTACCTCGTCGGGCGTAGTCGCTTAAGAGCCCCTTGAGGCCCAAACACGCCATATCTTGACATGTGATTTCTCAGACTCTGTGGCACCTAGAGATGTCTCGTTAGATCAGAAACCTCCATGTTGGGCCCTCTATGAAATCCTCTCATGGTTTTTCTCTTGTCTCCATCGGTTCTCTTCGTTGTCTTATTGTTTGTAAAACGTGTGAAATAGTGTAGTCTAAGTCGGTGTAGGGTTGTTAGATGTTGTGTTTTGCAAAAAGGAAGCTTGTGGGACCAAACCAACTACGCCAACACATCTAAATGGCCTAGTGAACACTAGTGGAGGCTTCTTTTTGGTTCCCTATGCTCCGTGCTCTTGGGCTACCTCGTCTGGGCGTAGTCGCTTAAGAGCCCTGAGGCCCAAACACGCACATATCTTGACATGGGTGATTTCTCGGACTCCGTGGCACCTAGAGACATCTCGTCAGATCTAAGACCTCCATGTTGGGGCCCCTCTGAAAAAAATCCTCTCATGGTTTTCTCCATCTCCATCCGGTTCTCTTGTTGTCTTATTGTTTGTAAACGTGAGAAATAGTGTAGTTTGAGTCAGTGTAGGGTTGCCGAGATGTTGTGTAGTTTGCAAGCGGAAGCTGTGGGACCAAACCAACTATGCCAACTACACCCATGTTGGGGTGGCCTAGTGAACACTAGTGGAGGCTTTTTTTTGGTTCCCTATGCTCCTGTGCTTTCGGGCTACCTCGTCTGGGCGTAGTCCTTAAGAGCCCTGAGGCCCAAACACGCCATATCTTGACGGGTGATTTCTCGGACTCGTGGCACCTAGAGATGTCTCATTAGATCTGAGACCTCCATGTTGGGGCCCTCTATGAAATCCTCTCATGGTTTTCTCCATCTCCATCGGTTCTCTCGTTGTTGTCTATTGTTTTAAAACGTGCGAAATAGTGCGAGTGAGTCAGTGTAGGGCTGCCAGAGATGTTGTAGTTTGCAAATGGAAGCTCGTGGGACCAAACCAACTATGCCAACACATGGGGTGGCCTGGTGAATGCTAGTGGAGGATTTTTTTGGTTCCCTATGCTCCTGTGCTTTCGGGCTACCTCGTCGGGCGTAGTCGCTTAAGAGCCCTGAGGCCCAAACACGCCATATCTTGACATGGGTGATTTCTCGGACTCCGTGGCACCTAGAGACATGTCTCGTAGATCAAGACCTCCATGTGGGGCCCTCTACAAAATCCTCTCATGGTTTTTCTCCATCTCCATCTGGTTCTCTTGTTGTCTTATTGTTTGCAAAACATGCAGAAATAGTGCGAGTCGAGTCGGTGTAGGGCTGCGAGATGTTGTAGTTTTGCAAACGAAGAAGCTCGTGGGACCAAACCAACTATGCCCCAACAACATGTTGGGGTGGCTGGTGAATGCTAGTGGAGGCTTTTTTTGGTTCCCTATGCTCCCCGTGCTTTCGGGCTACCTCATCAGGGCGTAGTCGCTTAAGAGCCACTGAGGCCCAAACACGCCATGTCTTGACGGGTGATTTCTCGGACTCCGTGGCACCTAGAGATGTCTCTCGTTAGATCGAGACCTCCATGTTGGGGCCCCCTCATGAAATCCTCTCATGGTTTTCTCCATCTCCATCTGGTTCTCTCTATTTTGTCTTATTGTTTAAGCTGTGTTTGCAAAATAGTGTAGTGCGCTGAGTCGAATGTGTAGGGCTACCCCGTCCAGGCGTAGTCACTTAAGAGCCCTGAATGACTAGATTGGCTTAAGAATGAATTTGATAGGGGTATGTCTAAGAACACATGGGAGTTATCAATCACCTAGTAAATCTTTCTTGTTTAGTTTTGGATGGGAGTCAGTTGGCCTACGGCTTAGTGACCTTCCATTCATTGATAATTTATGTTATGATAAACCCATGGATGCTTTCAAAAGTGCCTTAAAAAGGATAGGGGTAGTCATCAAGCCTAGTGAAGGGTGTGATGTGATTTCAAATAACTTGAAATGCCTACTAGATTTAAAGGTAGTAACATGAATTGGATAGGATTAGACAATCAAGAATCATTGAGTGTCTGAATCAGAATGTCATTGCATCTGGAGACATTCTCAAGCATTGGAGTAATGTATATGGAGAGACATTCTCAAAATATCAATAGATGAAAGGCATCAAATTGTGATGATTTGTCGGGTGTTTTAACAGGGGAGAAGACTACGAAGCATAGAAGAATGTAGTAAGTGCATGATAAGATAGGAACCAGTACAAAGAGACCATGAGCAAGAAGAAGCACAAGTAAGGTAAATACACATATACACATTGATAAATTGAATGAATAATTACTCAGATTAGGTAACTCTTTATATACATACATTATATAAATATTGATTTCCAAAGTTTGATGCATATTATACATTGAAAATGCTAGTACATGTACATCACCAATAAATGAAAAAATAATCCATAATGTCTTAAATATTGTCAAGTGCACATCATATTAGATTCATGCGAAAATAATCTCAGAAATGTAAGGTCTCATACAAAATTATCAAGTTCCAAATAGTATTTTAATGTGCATAATAAATACAAAAATGCCCAAATAGGTCATATACCATCAAGTTCAAATGCCATATAGGCTACATACATACTGATGCCATGCACATAGGCATACAAAAACAATGTCATGTAAGACATATATATTTCCTACTCATCAAAATCTATCCCTCTCTTGGCCTTGCTCGAAGAAGGCCCTCCCTTAGATGAAGATGGAGATCCATGAGATGACTTTGGATCATCCGAGCCCATGCTTCGAGTCCTCTTCCGTTGAATACTCACTGTAGATGAGCCTGTAAATGCAAACAATTTTTTTGTCAAAACTTAATTTATATATGTTTTCAACATGTATTTAAGACCATGCTAGAATGAAAGTATTTACATAAATACACAAACTTACCACAAGTTGTCGATCATTGAATTTGCATCTCACGCTCAGATGAGTCATCGGGAGCTCCTGCAGTATGAATGGGGGTACGAAGATGATGAGATGGAGGAGTCCGTGCCCTCGAAGTCAAAATGGAGGGGGTTGAAGTTCCCTACATACACATAAGATCAGAAAATCTAACATCAGAATTAGTGAAAATAGAGCTAAGTACATGTATCTACATAATGACAATATTTTAACTAATTTTATCAATATAGAACTATTGTTTTTACCCCACCATGCTTGTGAATCAAATGAACAGGGTTGCGCCCTATCATAGGTAACTCCTGCATACACACAATGAAGGACATTATTAACATAATTTAATAATTCTACAATGAAAGACATTACTAACATGTAATTTAACATAATATGAATTACGAGAAATTTAACAAAATTTACGTGTTGTTTGAATACCTCAGTGAGTTGTTGCTGTGAGATGAAATCGCAGTGGCAACACCTTTATCTACTTGTCGCAGAGATGGTGGGGTGTCTAGTGAAGTCAACATCTTTATCAAACATGTATATCACGTGAGTTAGATGGACATACAAGAACATACATATATTTGACTTCAAAAAATATATATATATATATATATATATACATATACATATATACATATATACACACACACACACACACACACACATGTATGTGAAAATTTTACATAATTAACATTCTAAATTACCTCTGTGAATGTATGTGTATGCATGGTGCTCTCGCCTGTGGTCGGGATGAAGATGCGCCTCCTGCATGCACTGTAATATCAATGCATGTACATGTACAAATACAATTATTTCAAAAATTTAACATATATAAGTAAATCAGGTACTCCAAACTTTTTGTAACACACATAACAAAACATAACAAATTTACTACATGAAGGTGACGCCGATGAA
Source organism: Taxus wallichiana var. yunnanensis (assembly GCA_018340775.1). Classification (NCBI taxonomy): domain Eukaryota; kingdom Viridiplantae; phylum Streptophyta; class Pinopsida; order Cupressales; family Taxaceae; genus Taxus; species Taxus wallichiana. The sequence goes on along the minus strand of CM031243.1, from coordinate 506,208,723 downwards.
TGTCATCTAAATGCCTCACTCAAAAGGACATCTGACATAGTGACATTATCGTGTTCACCCCTAGCACTAGGTGCACCAAAATCAGATACGCATGAAAGTATCATCCTCCTCGGGCCCCAAACATATGCTACCACATGACGAGAAAAAATGTGGCCTCATGCTAGTACTCCTGAGGGAATACTCTGTGTACCTCCATGAGCATCTGGCTCAGAAATCTCCCTCGTATGTTGAACAAGGGTCGCAGATAGCCCCTGAAGTGCGTGGAGTGTATCAATCTCTACTGTCTCCTTCACTGCTTGAGGGACAATCTCAGGGTGAGGGGCTTGTGTGGGGAATCTACCCTGCTGAATAGGTGCACGTTGTGCACCTGGTCGATCTGTGTAGATCCTTTTCCTCGGCCCTAGAAATCTTGGAAATCAAAATAATTTGGGATCTCGTTGAGGATAAACTTGCAATAGAGTTTCCTCAGAAAGTATAGTGGCACCTCGTTGTTATTACAAGGTGGAAAATCAAACACCATCCACCATCGGTCCCAAAAATTATTTTTAATCAAATTATTATTGCACCAATGGATGGGAAATCATTTACATGTCAACGGAATAGGAAAATTAGTGTGGGGGTCCGTGAATAAGGTGCATATGAGTTCTTTTGAAATTTCTTTTTCTTTACATCCACATATGACAATTTGTTGGAATAATAAACCCTATAACCCTCTCTGTAAGTTGTCCAATGATCAATTTCCCCGTTGCCACGTCAATTTGAACAAGTAATGCCTCCAATGTGTTTGTAAGAGAGGCGCGGTGGGGGTTTGTAGATTGTGCATCCCTCATTGTTTTGATTAAATCCTCAATTTCAATTTTGTTTTCAACTATTTGGGCTGTTAAATCTTCTTGACTACCGAGGGATGTTGAGCAATTGTGGGAGTGTCGGGAGGGATGTCAGGAATAATAGGGTTTGGTTGTGGTTGATTCCCTCGACCTCTAACTGTAACAATAAAAAATATGTACTCAATTCAAATTTTAATCTATAATTATCATATTTCAATGCAATCAAGGATGGTGCTAAATTTTGAGATGCTGTAAAAAAACATTGTTGATTGGTGTGTCAAGAATATGGGCCATGAATCTCAAGAGAAATCAACGGTTCGTAGGTATTTTTGGTTGTGAGAGGAACAACATACGGAAAACTTTGACGATTATATGACAGTTGTAGGATCAAGTGATATGCACTCATTCCATAGTTCGAGATGCAAATGCTTAGACTATTTATACTAGGTGCATGACATGGTTTTGTATATCATGCATTGATTTTGCGTGGAATGAATGTGAGTCATAGCGGTGGGTGGATGAATGGACTTTTAGACCTCTAATTCCACTCGACACACATCAAGTTCCACAAGCATTGCAACTTGCAGGTCTTTAGATCAAATGAAAATATCACACGACTTTGACCAATTCTTTGATTTAGTGTAACAAGGTACATACATATATGTACATACATATATGTACATGCCATGTTTTAGATTTATAAATTATTAAATGGTCAACTCTAAATGTATTTTAAATTTGAATGAATAGTTTTACTTTGTGATGTAGGGCACATTTTTGTAGTTATTGCGACGGAATTTAACGAAGAGGGAACAAACTACTTTGTCTTGTTGTGTAGAGGGAAAAAACATTTGACTTCCATACTCATTGATGGTGAAGACCTTGAGTATCCTTTGGGTTAGTGGTAGTCACTTTGGAACTTGGCTTCGACGATATTCTATCAAAAAATAAAACATTTGGTTGTTTTAAGACTATGAAGTACATCGAAAGATACTTCACTATTCACATTTGGTCCTTGCAACAAATATTAAATTGATCAAATATCGAGGTCGACCATTAAACAAGAATCTGTGGAAGGTTCATGAATCAGATCATGAAGCAATTCTTGCTACTGTCAAGAGTAGAGTTGATCCTTACAGTTCATTGGATTGAATTTGCAAAGGTATGTTCTTCATGAATTTAATTTGAATATTTACTTAAATGATTTTGTTTAAATTCTATATGATTTAAAATTCTATTTAATTGCTTACTAACATGTTTATGTAGGTTAGTGGTGCCAAAAAAGCTTCCACCTTCACGTGGTTGGCACTGTTAGTAGAGAATTTATTATTCTCAAAGCCAAGTGAAGCTAAGAGAAATTAAATATTAGAAAGGAAAAACAAACAAAAATTCTCATTTCACCACCTATATTGTATGAACCACCTATATTATTTAGGTGATTGGCAATGGACAACCTTACACTGACTCAGACTGTAATATTTCGTGCATTTGCAAACAATAGGACAATGATAGAACCGAATGGAGATGGATAAAACCATGATAGGATTTTGTAGAGGGCCCCGACATGGAGGTTTTAGATCTGACGAGACATCTCTAGGTGCCACGAGTCCGAGAAATCATGTCAGTGTAGTCCCTTAAGAGCCCTAAGACCAAAAACATTATACCTTCGACGAGTGATTTCTTAGACTCCATGACACCTAGAGACATCTTTAGATCCAAAACCTCCATGTCGGGTCCTTATACGAAATCATTTCATGTTTTTATCTATATCCATTCGGTTCTCTCTTGCTATGGCCTATTGTTTGCAAACATGCGAAATAGTGTAGTCTAAGTCAATCAACGCCGCTGCCCACGCTATATTTTGCAAACGAGAGCTCGTGGGTGAACCGTATTTAACAACATGTCTAGATGGCTAGGTGAGCACTAGTGGAGGATTTTTTTGGTTCCCTACGCTCCCCATGCTTTTGGGCTACCTCATCCGGCGTAGTCTCTTAAGAGCCTTGAGACCAAAACACGCTATATCTTCGATGGGTGATTTCTCAGACTCTGTGGCACCTAGATATGTCTCGTCAGATCCTAAGCCTCCATGTCGGGGCCCTCTAAAAAATACTATCACATTTTTATCCATATCCATTTGGTTCTCTTGTGGTCTTATTGTTTGCAAACATGTAAAATACTATAGTATGAGTCATTGTAAGGATTCCAGATGCAATACTTTGCAAACGGAAGCTCTTGGCACCGAACCAACAACGCCAACACATCCAGATGGCCTGGTGAATGCTAGGGGAGGATTTGTTTTGGTTCCTATGCTCCCGTGCTTTTGGACTACCTCGTTGGGTGTAGACCCTTAGAGAGACCCGAGACCAAAACACACTATATCTTTGACGGGTGATTTTTGAACTATGTGCACCTAGAGACATCTCGTCAGATCCTAAACCTCCATGTTAGGGGCCATCTACAAAATCCTATCATGGTTTTATCCATATCCATTCGGTTATCTCGTTGTCTATTGTTTGCAAATGCACGAAATAATGTAGTCTAAAGTCAAGTATAAGGTTGTGTAAGAACACTTTGCAAACGGAAGCTCTTGGTGCCGAACCAATACGCCAATACATTGGGGTGGCTAGGTGAATGCTAGGGAAGCCTTTTTTTGGTTCCCAATGCTCCCCATGCTTTGAATACCTTGTCCAGTGTAGGCCCTTAAGAACCCTGAGACCAAAACACACTATATCTTTGACGGGTGATTTCTCGGACTCCATGGCACCTAGAGACATCTCGTCAGATCCTAAACCTCCACGTTGGGGCCCTATACGAAAGCCTATTATGGTTTTATCCATCTCCATTTGGTTCTCTCACTGTCTTATTGTTTGCAAACATGTGAAATAGTGTAGTCTGAGTCAGTATAAGGCTACTAGACGCAATACTTTACAAACAGAAGCTCTTGGCACCGAACCAACTACACCAACATGTTGGGGTTGCTAGGTGAATACTAGGGGAGGATTTGTTTTGTTTCCTACTCTCCCCATGCTTTCGGAATACCTCGTCAGGCGTAGCCCTTAAGAGCCCCGAGACCAAAACACACTATATCTTGATGGGTGATTTCTCACTACTCGTGGCACTAGAGATGTCTCGTCAAATCCTAAACCTCATGTTGGGCCCCCCTATATGAAATCCTATCATGGTTTTATCCATCTCCATTGGTTCTCTCGCTGTCCTATTGTTTGCAAACATGTAAAATATTGCGATCTAAGTCGGTGTAAGGTCATTTAGATGCAATACTTTGCAAACGGAAGCTCTTGGCGCCGAACCAACTACGCCAACATGTCCAGATGGCCTGGTGAATGCTAGGGGAGGATTTTTTTGGTTCCCTATGCTCCTCGTGCTTTCAGACTACCTCGTCTGGGCATAGGCCCTTAAGAGCCATGAATGACTAGATTGGCTTAAGAATGAATTTGATAGGGGAATGTCTAAGAACACACGGGAGTTATCAATCACTAGTAAATATTTCTTGTTTAGTTCTGAATGGGATTTAGCTGGCCTACGACTTAGTGACCTTCCATTCATTGATAATTTATGCTATGATAAACCCATGGATGCTTTCAAAAGCACCTTCAAAAGGATAGGGGTAGTCATCAAGCATAGTGAAGGGTGTGATGTGATTTCCAAACAACTTGAAATACATACAAATTTAGAGGTAATAACATGAATTGGATATGATTAGACAATCAAGAATCATTGAGTGTTCGAATCATAATGTCATAGCATCTAGAGACATTCTCAAGCATTGGAGTAATATATATGGAGAGACATTATCAAAATATCAACAGATGAAAGGCATCAAATTGTGACGATTCTCGGGTGTTTTAATAGGGAGAAGCATAAGAAGCATAAAGAATATAGTAGGTGCATGATAAGATAGGAACTAGTACAAAGAGACCATGAGCAAGAAGAAACACAAGTAAGGTAAATACACATATATACATTGATAAATTGAATGAATAATTACTCATATTAGGTAACTCTTTATATACATACATTATATAAATATTGATTTCAAATTTTGATGCATATTATACATTGAAAATGCTAGTACATGTACATCACCAATAAATGAAAAAATAATCCATAATGTCTTAAATATTGTCAAGTGCACATCATATTAGTTTCATGCAAAAATAATCTAGAAATGTAAGGTCTCATACAAAAATATCAAGTTCCAAATAGTATTTTAATGTGCATAATAAATATAAAAATGCCCAAATAGGTCATATACCATCAAGTTCAAATGCCATATAGGCGTACATACAATTCCATGCACATAGGCATACAAAAAAATGTCATGTAAGACATATATTTCCTAATCATCAAAATCTATCCCTCTCTTGGCCTTGCTTAAAGAAGGCCCTCCTTAGATGAAGATGAAGATCTATGAGATGACTTTGGATTGTCTGAGCCCATGCTACAAGTCCTCTTCCGCTGAATACTCACCTGTAGATGAGCCTGTAAATGAAAACAATGTTTTTTTGTCAAAACTTAATTTATATATATTTTCAACATGTATTTAAGACCATGCTAGAATGAAAGTATTTACATAAATACACAAACTTACCGCAAGTTGTCGATCACGCTGAATTTACATCTCATGCTCAGATGAGTCATTGGGAGCTCTGGAGTACAAACGGGGGTACGAAGATGATGAGATGGAGGAGTCCGTGCCCTTGAATTCAAAATGGAGGGGGTTGAAGTTCCCTACATACACATAAGATCAAAAAATCTAACATCGAATTAGCGAAAATAGAACTAAGTACATGTATGTGTAATGACAATATTTTAACTAATTTTATCAATATAGAACTATTGTTTTTACCCCCCACGCCTTTGTGAATCAAATAAACAGAAAATTTGCTACTATCATGAGTAACTCTTGCATATACACAATGAAGGACATTATTAACATAATTTAATAATTCTACAATGAAAGACATTACTAACATGTAATTTAACATAATATGAATTACACAAGAAATTTAACAAAATTTACATGTTGTTTGAATACCTTAGTGAGTTGTTGCGCAGATGAAATCGTAGCGGCAACACCTTTCTCTACTTGTCACAGAGATGGTGGGGTGTCTAGTGAAGTCAACATCTTTATCAAACATGTATCACGTGAGTTAGATGGACATACAAGAACATACATATATTTGACTTCAAAAGTAATATATATATATATTTGCATGTATGTGAAAATTTTACATAATTAACATTCTAAATTACCTCTGTGAATGTATGTGTATGCATGGTGCTCGCCACCTATGGTCGGGATGAAGATGCACCTCCGCGCATTGTAATATCAATGCATGTACATGTACAAATATAATTATTTCAAAAATTTAACATATATATAAGTAAATCAAGTACTCCAAACTTTTTGTAACACACATAATAAAACATAACAAATACCTACGAAGGTGACACCGATGACTGTAATCCAAATGTCTCACTCAAAAAGGCATTTGACATAGTGACATTATCGTGTGCACCCCTAGCACCAACTCCACCAAAATCAGTACGCATAAAAGTATTGTCCTCCTCGGGCCCCAAACATATGCTACCACATGACGAGAAAAGATGTGGCCTCATGCTAGTACTCCATGAGGAATACTCAAAGTGTACCTCCGAGAGCATCGGCTCATAAATCTCCTCGTATGTCGAACAAGGGTCGAGATAGCCCCTGAAGTGCGTGGAGTGTATCAATCTCTACTGTCTCCTTCATTGCTTGAGGGACAATCTCAGGGTGAGGGGGCTTCTATGTGGGGAATCTACCCTATTGAATAGGTGCACGTTGTGTACTTGGTCGATCTTGTGTAGATCCTTTTCCTCGGCCATGGAAATCTCAGAAATCAAAATAATTTGGGATCTCATTGAGGATAAACTCACAATAGAGTTTCCTCAGAAAGTATAGTGGCACCTCATTGTTATTACAAGGTGGAAAATCAAACACCATCCACCATCGGTCCCAAAAATTATTTTTAATCAAATTATTATTACACCAATGGATGGGAAACCATTTACATGACAACAAAATAGGAAAATTAGTGCGGGGGTCCGTGAATAAGGCACATATGAGGTCTTTTGTAATTTCTTTTTCTTTACATCCACATATGACAATTTTTGGAATAATAAACCCTACAACCCTCTCTGTAAGTTGTCCAATGATTAATTTGCCCATTTCACATCAACTTGAGCAAGTAATGCCTCAATGTGTTTGTAAGATAGGCACGATGGGGTTTTGTAGATTGTGAATCCCTCATTATTTTGATTAAACCTTAATTTCAATTTTTTTTTGAACTATGTGGGCTGTTAAATCTTCTTGACTACCCGAGGGATGTTGAGAAATTGTGGGAGGGTTGGGAGGGATGAAAGAATAACAGAGGTTTGGTTGTGGTTGATTCCCTCGACCTCGAAGCCGTAACAATAAAAAAATGTATTCAATTCAAATTTTAATATATAATTATCATATTTAAATGCAATTTTGAAAAAGGAATTGTGCTTACCTCTTCTCCGTGACACCATCATCTTCTGGTGACACCATCATCAATTTAGATCTTCTGGTGATCCTTAAAGCGATCCTTTGAGCTTGAGATCCAGTTGAATGAAAAAAGCGTGAGGGCACGGTTAAGCTCTGAAACTCGCATTTGAGGGAGATAAAATGATAGAGGCTCGGGCCTCTTTTTTTATTTATAGCAGACATAACGCATATGCATTATGCTTTGGTAAATCCCAAACCTAAGAATTTAAAACGTGATCGTAGTTATAATAAAATGCATACGCGTTTTTTTTTTTTATATTTTTGTCCACTTTTTGGCCCCCCAACTTCGTGCACTTACCCCTATGCCTAAGCATAACAAGAAATTGTTATGCTTGCGAACAACATAACTCTACAATATAGAGATTTAGGCCTAATTTCATAATGAAATAAGATGTAAATATCTCAATTGTATGGCTAAAACGTGGGCAGCGTAATGAATCAAAAGAAGACGGATGAAATCACATAACTACGATGATAATGAGTCTAAAATATGGGGTTTTAAGACAAGGGGGCCTACTAGATCGTGAGTACGTACCATGCACACTTTCAACACTTATGCTCCAATATTGCAACCTAGTCACGCAAGTAGAATACAAAAGTGGTGGACACACGATATCTAACGGTATCCGTATATGTTGTTTCTTTTTTTCCAAAAATGGGCAACAAGAAAACAAGGGTGTAGACCAAGTGGTGTTGAAATAAACTTGGTGTTATTTTGGCATAGTTTCACCTTGTCTTAAAACAAGTGAAAAACTAGGAAAAATGACACTAAGTAGATTTTGTGATGAAAATCATGTGGTTTCAACTTTAAGAGATTATTTCCCTTGTTTGAAAAACAATATTTTGAATCTAACAAAGTTATCACTTTGTGAGAGCTCTCATGTATACTATCTAAGAAAAAAACAATGCCTTTAAGCCGACAATCTTCCTAAGTGGTTCTCTCTCTAGGTGTCACAAGATATCTAGAGTGAGCTTGATTTACCAAGGTTTCCCAAGGAGTATCTCGGATTTACTTTACCCCATTTAGTATAATGAGCACCAAAGTGAATTTAGTTATACTTTCATTGGGGTTGTGATATGAAATATCTTTGATGCTAATCTCACCAAGGCATACTAGACAAGTCGGTAGTGTGGAGCACTTTCTGTTTCATTCACAAGGTTCCCTCTTGCATGAACTACTTTAGGGTTCCTAGGACCACCCCCATTGTTGTATCTTAAGGCTTATGCCAAAGGGGTTATGTCCTAGTTGAGCGAGACGAGCCGTAGCTCTTAACCGAAACCTGCAAATACAATGTGATAATTGTCTTTGTATTTTTTATCTTTTGACTTAATGTGGTTTTTGTCGTACTCCTTTTGGAAACCTATAATCACACGTGTAGTTAGAAAAATTGTTTAGGTCCTCCTTTCTTTGACTAGCATTAGGTCCTTCACAAAATGGTTAGTAGTTTCAAAATAGATTCACAATATCATAAGAAAATAACAATGAAAAATGCTTGTAAATCAACTAACTACCATCAAATTTTACAAAAACAAGGTTTATTCCCAATTCATCCAAGTGCTTTTTAATGAAAAGACTAAAATTGCTTTTGATTCCCAAGATCACACTAGGTGCAAGGGAAGAGCATACACAAATTCTAGCCTTGGTTATTTAGCAAGTGAAAAAGCATTTAAACTAAAAGATGATTAACAAAGTTTCCTACTTACTCTAATGATAGCAAAAGAAGGTTTAAGAGTGCTTTTGATTCTCTAGATCACATAAAGTGCAAGAGAAGAGCATACACACCTTAACCCAAACTCATACAAAGCATGGAAACAAGATTAATTCCTTCAAACCCTAAGTGATTTTATGAGAAAACTTACTCTAAATCTATGAAATTGACAAAAATGGCATCTAAAAACCTCTAAAAAGTAACAGAAATCCTAAAAACCAAAAATGGAAACTTTGAGTTTGCAGGAAAAATTTATACGATGACACACCTTAGGCATGCCGTTCTATCAATGTGTACATTCCTATTTCAACACACTGCATGCCTCTCTGTCAACACATACACCCCATGTAAAAAGTGAATGACAATTGAAAAAGGTGAGTTACGTGTGCACTTCTAGAGAAGTGGGTGCACATTCATTTTAACATCTGTGCTCTCGTTTCGACGTGTGCACACCTATTTTAATGCCCCTACACTCTCGATTCAACGCTTGCACTCCCTTTATTTGAAGTGGTCAAAATTTGAGTTTTGACAAGAATTTCTTCAAAAAGGTCAAATCTTTGGTATTTTTGACAATTTTGACAGGCTTCGCCTCCTTGAATCCTGCAAGGAACATATAAAACACAACTTCTACCACTAATCTAGTTGAAACAACTACCTAGCTTGAAAAATGATCTAAAACTTTGAAAACTACTCTAAAACTTTGAAATTAATCTAAAAAGCTTGAGAAACTAATCTAAAAAGCTTTAAAAGTACTCTAGAAAGCTTGAAATTTAAACTAGAAAACTTGAAATTAATCTAGGAAACTTGAAACTAATCTAAAAACTTGAAATGAAAAACTTTGAAACTAAGTTAAAAAGCTTTAAAAAGTGAATGCAATGGGGTATTGTCCCACTAGGTGTGCCAAATGATGACACCCTAAACTTTCATAAGCAAATTGCAAAGCTAAAAAAGGAAGGCTAACACCATTTCCACCTAATAGCTAAGGTTCTAAGTCTAGGAATGTAACATTAAGATAGAAGCTTAAAAGAATGCTTAACTAGTATGAAAACAATACAAAATCTAACTAAACATGCCTACTAATATGCTTGAATTACCTAACATGGGCCTAAATAGACCTAAGAGGGAAATCAAATGGTTATGGTTCTTTACTCCAAACAAGGTGAAATGGCCTCTCCAAATGATTACTTGGTCCCATCTACTAACCCCATTGAAGGCTTTAAACAAGGATTGAACTTGGCTATAAATCATATTTATTATATGAGATGCAAATCAAAGCATGGTGTAAAGTATAAAGGAATGAGGTGCACCCTTTTTATAGTTTTCCTTTTGGGAGAGAAAACTTATATTTTGGTGCATGTGGGACTAAAAGCCCCAAATTAGATTAGAATTGATAATCATGATTAGTCCTTGCTAATCACAATTAATGAATTACCAAGTGCTTAAGATGTGTGAAGCCTTAATTAACCACTTAGGGTTAACTAGTAGGCTAGGATAAGATTTTGAAGCTTCATTTGAGATGTTGTGGAGGTGAATGGGGTGATTTTGAGTGGTTGGAAGAGGGGTTTGAATAAATACTAGGGTATATTGACCAAAATAAGAGCAAAATATGCTTAATTATATGATAAACGCTAATTGTCTATTTTGAAGAGGATTTTGACTTATGATTCATTGTAAAGTGGCATCCTGAATGCGAAAGAGGTTACACAATCAACAAAACATTGTTAATTGGCCAAAGTGGTAAGAAACATTAGTTAATTAGCAAAGATCACTAATTATAATGGAATTGGCAAGAACGAGAGTGATTTTGAGTGGTTGGAAGAGGGGTTTGAGTCAATGCTAGCGTATATTGACCAAAATAAGTGCAAAATATGCTTAATTAGATAATAAACGCTAATTATCTGTTTTGAAGAGGATTTTGACTTATGATTCATCGTAAAGTGGCATCCTAAATGCAAAAGAGGTTACACAATCAAATAAAACATTGTTAATAGGAAAAGTGGTAAGAAATGTTAGTTAATTAGCAAAGATCACTAATTATAATGGAATTGGCAAGAATGAGAGTGATTTGTGTGTATTTTGGCAAAATAAGATTGCTAATAAAGCTAAATTTTAGGTGTCTACACCATCTTCTAAATCAACCTTTTGTCCCAAAATAGATTCCAAGAATGAGAGTGATTTGTTTGTATTTTGGCGGGCTCGACAACCCTCGACTTGATTGGGAGATAAACACCATCACCAACAAAAGGGGAATGTGTAGTAAGTCAAAAGAGGTGAAAACTGGGTATAAGATTGTCATCCCAACATAAAACATAAAATTAAGAAAGGATAGTTATTTACTAAAGTAATTAGAGCATTAATTAAAGATAATATGAGCATTATCGAATGATCTTTGGCCTATTGGTGAAGTTGCTTGGCTCACAAAGAGCCCACCATGGCCCGGAGATACTGTAATAAGGGATGAGGCCAAGATCGTGCCCGAGAGAATTTTGTGAGCATCTAAACCTAAAATTATGTGCACCTCACCCGTGCAAATAAATAGGTTCAAACCAAAAAAATATGAGCATTAATTATTTCAGCATTTATATATTGATTACACTGAAAGCACCATATGGTAAACAGGGAAAAACACAGTGCTGGTAAAAATGGACATGCCCAGAGGTCCTTGGTGTAGGTGGCCACTCCTCCGATGTCATCATGAAAAAGTGAGCATGGTCGCCCTTGTTTAGCTAGTACAAATGATCTAAAAAACATTGTCATCACTAATCATAACCCTATATTGGTGTTAATCCTCCACAAATCACACATATTTCTCTCTTTAGACTTGCAATGCCTTCATTCTCCAAACTCCCATGTAAATACAGGGAGTACATGGTCTTCCTCCCACATATCTGTTACTTGGTCTCCCACGCTCTCTACAATTCTTCCATAAAAACTATAAGTAATAATTTGCACTGAAACCAACTAATATAATTTACTGCATTTTGTGAAATTGGATAGTTTTTTGAACTGGGTTTTATTCAATTTAAGTCAATTGCAATTTACTATTTTTTGTGAAATTGGGTAGTATTCCGAAATGGGTTTTATTCAATTTAGATCAATTTAACAAAACATGTGTTGTAAAAAGTTTAGGGCACACTACCCAGATGCTTTATGTCCAAAGATGCAGGGAAAAAGAGGTGTTTGGCCCTGCAATAGATCGAGAGAAGCATTTAGATTTAGATTATAAGATGTTCAGTTTATCTATTAGTATTGGGAGGATGACTGACCTTTGCTTGCCAGAAAACAAGGTCTGTGCGGCACAAGGAAGTGTAACAGATTTTGATCCTGGCTTCCATGGCCTGTGGAGGTGCCACTTGAACTTCTTCGATCTTCAGGGGCTCCCCTACTGCCCATGCCACGATAGCAGCTCATAGACCCAAATTTCTTTGATTTAAAAGTAGAGAAAGATTAAAAACATGATGGAATTCTTGTATTCCTTTCAAATGCAAAAAATCATAAATGGTTAGGAAAGGACAAAACTTACCTTTACATGTGATGACCTGACCTACAGTGGTATTCGTCATTTCTGTATACTATTAGATTTTCCTTACTTACCCAATGCACAAATTGATAGAATGATTATGAATTTGGGGGATAAATGGCGTTGCTTTATAAGGAAGTATTTTTGTGCATATAAGTGCCACTGCCCAGTACCAAAATGAAACCATTAGCTGCCACATTTTTAATTGTATGCATGTTGGTCGGACGACAAAAGGGTTGCTATGATTTTGATATGTGGAAATGGTGGGAAGTTTCAATTGGATTGCAGGGTGGTGCCCTTACGCCCAATGGGTCAAATCATATCCATAATTCCATGGTTTTGCACAATTTTCCCGCAGCTGTGTGTAACTATTAAGTGAAATTTTCCACTTGTCCTTTGTGGGCGGATTTGTAAGCATATATATCTGGTCAGTGGAAAATCCTTTTAATTTCCATAGTTTCAAAGTGGCACCATATCACTTTGTATGGGAATTTTCTATATATTCGTTAAGTGGGAAAAAACCCCGAGGTTTCCTCAACTATCAAAGTGGTACCCGATCAAATATAGACCACGAAAAACCACGCTACTTGAATTTCCCATGACATCTTGGCATTAAATAAGCCACATTTTTCAAAATTTATTTAATATTTTATTAATAATGAATTACGCCGATAGGCATTACACAAGTAAGTGGGTTGGCGGGTGAAGAGCCTGACACATGTTAGATAGATCAGTAGTAGAGATTACATAAAGAATGAGGATGTCGAATACATATAATGTATAAATGTCGATCTTTGAGGATGAAACAGAAAATGCATAGCATTCAACACTCATTGCATGTCTCATATCACAAATGTAAAGAACAAACCTAACCCTTAAAAATGAGAATGAGGGAAGTAGATGTGGGAGACAGAGATTGAGGGAAATAGAAAGGTAGCTTTGAACATAGGACTGCCCATAGGAGATGGGAGGAAATACTGCATGGAGATTAGATAAGTCTTTAGAATTTGACATTCTTCTTTTCATGCGTCTCCTTACGGAGAATGTTGATGCATTAAACTGATATTTTCTGTTGTATCTCTGAGTTATCAGAGATATTTTTTTCTTTTCTTTTTGTACAAACACTAACACCTACACCTACTTCATGGGTTCATGAAGAGAATTCTTGTAGGTGCATAAATTATTTCTATTGTGCACATCAATCATATGATTGGGCCCTTTAGAATATCATAGGAAAAATTGTTGGTGGTGAAGGTGATGAAATTTACCACCATTTGGGTGTTGTTCAAACATGGTGCATTCAAGTGGCTACTAAATTAGATCAACGTTTTGAATACACACGAGGTGCTCGCCACAAATGGGCGGTGTGTTGTGGAATCTCGGTTCAAAGGGGGATGGTTCATTAACATTATTCCTCTCTTTTGATAAGGATGAAATAGTTTTGGTCATATTGGCTTGGTCATATGAAATAGTTTCCATTCCCAAGTAGCTCTAGCTAAAAATATTGTTGGAGTTGTGTGGTGACCTAATGGGAATTAACAAGCTCTTCTTCTACAAGCACGATGAGGAGAAGTGGAACCTAAATTTTGGGTATCCATTATTTTTCCCCTTCTTTTCGGTGATCATTTTCTCTTTTGGTAAACAAGTCATTTTCCTGGGCATCCAATTTTCGCCTCTATTAAATCTATTTTTATTTTAGTTAGTTATGTGGGTTTTTTTATGTTTATGATTAAACTAAAGTGGTATACGAGGGACATAATTTTGTTTAATCTAAACTAAGAACAACAATAAATAAGCTAAGTAAAATAAATAAAATACTAACTAAATAATTATAGAAAGTGACCCAAAGCAACTAAGATAATCAAAATAGAAACCCTAATGTGCAAGAAGGAAAAGGAAAAAACTCAAACTGATTCAACGAGCTTGTAGGATTGTGTCGTAAAAAATAATTGATTAAATAGAAGGAGGAAACTACTGTGCCGAGGCCCACAAAAACAGATCCAAGAAATCCGAGTAGAGGGGTACTTGGAGAGGGATGGGGAACCTAGGGCACCACAGGGCTGGGCCCCAGTCCGAGTATGGGCACCCTTGTGCGTGCAAGAGTTCAAAGACCAGATTTGTAGGGTAACAAGATAGTCCAAGCCTTCACTATCTATCGTGTTGATGTTGTAGATCTTTATTGCATGTTGTTGGAAATCATAATTGAAGAGGAGACTTAGAAACAACAAGACAAACATCAAAAACCTAAAAAAATAAAGATGCAAATGAATGGTTCAGGCTGACCATAGTTGCCAAAGTAGTGGGCTTACTAAGCGAGTGCAATACTACTTTTAGACCCAAATGTAGTTCTGAGTGTGTATGTGAACATTATGCCCTAGGTGCTTTATTATGCTAGTCGCACTCATGGGAAGTAACGACTAATAACTAAATGTATAAATGTAATAAATGGTGGATGAAATATAATAGACTTCCCTCCTATGTAGTGTGATGCAGATGAACTCACCTTGTCCCTTGTGATGGAGTTAGATGGATGCAATAGAGATCCTAGATGCCTATAGAGCTGATGCAACATTAGGTGGAGTAGTAATACATAGTGCTTGGTCCCTCATTATGGTCTCATAACTCTATATTTATATGGTTCTCTTGATATAATTTTGTAACTAACCTTGGAAAGGATGACCACAAAAATGTGAAATCCTCAAATGGCTAGAAAGTTCCCAAAAAGTGGCGGATAAGAAGAAAAGGGATCATAATGCCCCAAATGGGACTAGGTGCACAGGCGCCCAAGATGGTTCGGGCACCCTAATCGGGGATAAAATGATGCAAAACAACAAAAATAGGTCATGTACATGTATGTCTGGAGGTCATAAATGATGATAGAAAAAAAAGTAAAATGGTGAAAATACGAGGGTTAATTAGTACTTTTTCACTCAAAAACCTTCTCAATAGTAGTATGAGACCAGGACTAAATAGTACCCAAAGTGCTTGATTTAGTGACTAACTTTTCCCCCACTTTATGTTGGTGAGAAGAACATTTGGTAACATAAATTAAATATAGACGTGTACGATGTCCATGTAGAGTGATATAGAGAGTGTCGAAGGAATATGAAAAGTGTGGAATGAGAAAATAGTGGAGCATGGAAACTAAAGATGCAAGAGCGCAAAAGTGATGAGAGTGAACTTAGGGCGGAAACATGTGTAGCTTCCATATAATGTAGTATACCCTGCATGAAAATGTGATGTAGTGTGCTTCCATATAGTGTTATTGTTGTTGTTGTTGGCGTTGTGGTTGATGCTTGTTTCTCATATGGAAAAACTGTAAGGAGAAAATTATCAAGTAGTCAAGTACACATGTATATGTAAAAACACATGTAAAGAGGCATGTATATAGTAAAAAGCATGTGAATGCAAAATATGCAAATGAAAAATGAAACATGTGCACTTGATCTATGTCGAGAGAGAGAGAGTGTAGAAGGATATCACGGAGTGCGAGTTTTTAGGAAATATCGCACCATGTGTGGCCAAAGAAGTATAGGGAGAAAGCCACTTTGTATTATTCAACTTTTACCTTATTCCTTGAGAATATGTGCAAAAATATCTCTACCGCCTGGGTTTTTGGGTGATCCAATGCCACTTGTTGTTGCTGAAGTAGTGTAGGGAGGCACACCCATTGTAACCTCAATCCTCTAACTGCTCCCTAGAATTCTAATGACACCATTTCCTATAAAATCCACTTTGTATGGGGTTTGTAGACTAGTCTAAACCCACTCGTTGTATAACCCACAATGCCAAGGTGGAAACCGAACGAAACTGTAATGGTAGAGAGCGTTGTATAATATGTAAAACCCCAAATGATGCCCCCTCTCTGGGGTACATACGATGTCACGGATAGGAGAATGCGGCCCAAGAGAGGACCAACCACATAAAATTTACCCTCGGGGGAAGGAAAATTGCTTGGTATAAACGAAGGCAAGCACAAATAAGTGGCTAGCCAAAAAAAAAAGCATTAGTACTTATGTACACGCATGCATGTAGAAAACAATGTGTAAACTACACAAACAATGTGTAAGCTCCCAAACAAGATAATAAAACACTCAAGAAGACACGGTAGGCTGCATAACGTAAGTTGTAAACATGTGACACCAGTCACGATGTCGCAAGACACTCAAATGCCGTAGTGGCCGAAGAAAAAAAAACAAGTGTGCGCACCAAAGATAAGGCAAGACCCACATACAATAACAAAGAAGTACAAACAAGTAGAGACAAAAAAATAGTCATGGTAACATGTAATACCGCAAAACAAATGGTGCACATGAAGTACCTATTAACAAGTTAGAAAGATAAATGATATGTCAATAGCGTGTATAACCAAGTAATGTAAAGTGCTAAGTACAAAATGAAACAATAGCAAATGTATGAGAAAAATGTGAATGCCCCCAACAATTGTTGTAGGAGTGGAAATAGGTGAACATCTATGCTACGTGTAAGAGACTTGCATTTGTGATCACAACTAGAGAAAGACGTGAACACACATGTGTGTATGATAAAGATAATCACATATAAGAAATTGATCTAGCATATATAGTAAAATGAAGATGTAAAAGCACAAGTAATCAAGAGTAAATGCCACCAAGACAATGCAATATCTTTGTGGATGGATGGAATGGAATGCAAGATGGATGGCGGGAGTTGTGTGCCCCTCGAGTGAATGGAAATGTATGCAATGAGGCTCATTTGGTTTCCCCCTCGGCATTCAAGAATGAACCGTAAAGCGAGTGCATAATCGGAAATGGTCAAAGTGTGTGTATTATGTCTAATGTGTTGTGATGAGTGTTTATGCGTAGCGGTGATTACATGCGACCTAGAAATGATGTGTGCATGAATCTTGCATGAATCTTATAGCCGAAGCGTATAACATGACAAAATGAGCGTAAGAGTGATGATTTATCCTATGGCGTATATCACTATATGATGATTGAAATATGTGATGATAATGTAAGTAGGAGTGGTGATGTAGCCTAAAGCATATACCACTACAAAATGACAAAATAGGTGACC